>JAVDPK010002319.1:424908-436917 GCA_034780415.1 Cichlasoma orientale
TGTGTGTGTGTGTGTGTGTGTGTGTGTGTGTGTGTGTGTGTGTGTGTGTGTGTGTGTGAGAGAGAGAGAGAGAGAGTTCAAAAAGGCAGAGCATTCTGGGTAAATGGCTCAGTTCACAGGAATTCTGCTTGCCTTCTTTGAGCCAATCAGCTTCTGCTCCGTGTACTTTAAATTTCATCCTGTCATTCTCCCTTCCAGATTCATTTGTGCAACCCACCACCTTCCCTTCACCGCCCAGGAGCTCCTTCCAAGCTTCCATCTTGGTTTCCACCACCACCAGCATCTAGACTCTGGGAGGTCCTGACTAATTCCTGTGTCTACTGGGACTCCCTTCAGCTTCAATGAGCCATTGGCATCTAATCGCCAAACAACTATTTGTATTATCAATAAATTTGTTCAATTTCTCTTAATTATCTCTCCTTATTGAACTATTTTTATATGTTAAAATGGTAAATGGACTGGTTCTTACATAGTGCTTTTCTACTCTGTGCTGTGCATTCATTTTTCTGATTTTCTATTCCTTTAATAATTCTTAATGGTTCTTGTGCCAACTGACTTTCAAAGGCCTGGAAATGCCCCTACCCATTTGCACCCTGAACATGATAAACATTATTAGTATTTATTTCAAAGTCCTTCAACTCATCCAAATTATCTTATCAAGCAGCTCCAAATGAGTTTTGAATCCAACAATTCTGCATTTTTGATCATTCATTTTCATTTAAATGTGATAAACAACCTGCCCCCTTCTTCTAGCACTGTGTGATGTAGAACAGACTTTCTGGGAAATAGATGAAAAGTAAAGAAGAAACAAGGTTTTATAGAGTTCTTTATCAGAATAAGTTATAGTATAATTACAATAGAAAACATTCAATATTTTAATCAATTTTCATTTCTATATTTAGTCAATTTGTGGAACTTTAACAAAATATTGATAACGGTGTAATATTTTGCAGAACCTGTTTCCCGGAGATGCTGTTGGGCAACATTCTGGTCCAATGCGTGCTCAGTCACTCAGTGCACATTTTACACATCATGTATAGTAATGACGGATAGGCACCAGGGGCAGCGATGCAAACAGCTGGAGCGGAGGGCGCTGCTGGCAGAACAGAGAAGTGTAGTGCAGAGGGGAGCAGAACGCCGGATGCGAGGACAGGCCGTACTGTTCATCTTCGCCCTCCTTCGCCTGCAGACGCTCTTTCTTCCACTTGGTGCGCCTGTTTTGAAACCAGATCTTTACCTGAGTCTCGGACAGGCGCAGGGCCGAGGCGATGGTGTGCCGCTCCAGTACCGACAGGTAGTGACACTTCTGGAAACTGTGCTCCAGTACCTGCAGCTGCTCCAGGGTGAACGCGGTGCGGATCCGACGGCTTTTTTCTTTCGAACTCTGAAGCTTCGCCGTACACGGAGCTTTGTCCGCTGGGCTGCAACTTTCACCTGCCGCGGGATGCTGCAGCTTTCTGGATTCATCTCTGGAAGAATGACTTCCTGAAAGAGAACAATAAATCACTGATTCACCAGTTAACACATTATTATTTTTAAAGTTCTCAGGCCGGAGAGAGTTATATTCTCACCTGGAGCTGCTGCGTCTCCAGGACAGATTTTTTTCCCTGTAGATTTCGTGGAGTCCAAAATATCTTCCACAGAAAATGGTGTTTTGTGGATAAATGGGACTTTGGCTTCAGCTGGCTGCATTTCAGCTCGCAGTGCTCTGCTAAGAGCGCAGGCAGTCAGTGGCTGTGCTCCTCAAGCGTTTTTATATACTGCCTTTTCGAACGCCACCGGGGCGCTTACAAATTTACATGTCATTCAAAAAAGATACCCAAATGAAGCAATGCGTCTTCCAGAAACAATTGCACCCACTGTCCTCCATGTGCGGACGCTCCGTGGGACCCCAGTGCGGGCACTTCAAAATGTAAATGTGAGCTCTCAGCGAGGGGGGCAGGCAACGGGGCAGTTATTTATTGCTGGGCATCCGGTTAAAATGTGCCCTCTTTCTTTCACTTCGTGTTCCTTATTGTAGCTTGGCTGGTCATTGTTTGCAAATAGGGGATTTTACGCTGGTAGGACACGTGAACGCTGGTTGTGATGCTAATTTATTGACTCATCAAAGGGAAAGTGTCAGCCTTTTCTTCCCCTGTGTCCCAGTGCCCAGTGCTATTTGTGCTATTGAGTCCAAGAAGCCGCACAAAGCTTAGGTTTAATTAGAAGCCCACAGACAACTTTATGACGGCTATTGGCCATCTGATCATTACAGCGACATCATGTCTCAGTCCTTCTGCTTAGGCTGCTGAGATTTGGTGCTAAAAAACGATTACATTTATGGTTCTGGTGAAACCTTTTCTCTGATTTAAATCTTTTGAAAGGTAGATATTGTGAGCTTAGAGCTGTTATGCACATAAAATGGGAAATGGCTGTGCATTAAAAACCTGATATTTAAAGAGCTACTAACAAAATAGAACAAGAAGCGCTCTGAGAGCACAAACCTCTGCCAAGGCAGCTTCCTCTCTGGGCAGTATTTACCTTTAAATGAGCTATTTTATTTTTTATATATGCAATTTGTTTTCTTTGTTCAATTCAATTACATTTTATTCATTTATATTCAGATATAAATCACAACAGTCACCTCAAAGTGCATTGTAAGTTGGGACCATACAATAATTACAGAGAAAATCGAACAGTCAAAACGATCCCCTATGAGCAAGCACTTGGCCACACTGGAAAGGAAAAACTCCCTTTTTAACAGGAAGAAACCTCCAGCAGAACCAGGCTCAGGGAGGGGCAGTCATCTTCCACGACCGGTTGGGGCTGAGGGAAGAGAGGCGGGACAAAAGACATGCTGTGGAAGAGAGCCAGAGATTAATAATAATAATCATGATTAAATACAGAGTGAAGAATAAACAGAATAAATAAGGTGAATGAAAAGAGAGTGCATCATGGGAACCCCCCCAGCAGCCTAGGTCTATAGCAGCATCACTAAGAGATGGTTCCCATCTGTCTCCCGAATCCAAGCTGGGAGCTGGTTCCACAGAAGAGGGGCCTGAAAGCTGAAGGCTCTGCCTCCCATTCTACTCTTAAGTGTCCTAGGAACCACAAGTAATCCAGCAGTCTGAGAGCGAAGTGCTCTATTGGGGCGATACGGTACTACGAGGTCTTTAAGATAAGATGGGGCCTGATTATTCAAGACTTGTATGTTAGGAGAAGAATTTTAAATTAAATTCTGGATTTAACAGGGAGCCACTGAAGAGAAGCCAATATGGGAGAAATATGCTCTGTCTTTCTTTTCCCTGTCAGTACTCTTGCTGCAGCATTTTGGATCAGCTGAAGGCTTTTCAGGGAGCTTTTAGGACATCCTATAGGCTCCCTGAGCCTGGTTTTGTCAGTTCGTCCTGTTAAAAGGGAGTTTTTCCCTTCCCACGTTTGACAAGTGCTTGCTCATAGGGGGTGGTTTTGATTGTTAGGTTTTCTCTGTTTTTTTTTTTTGTGTTTCGGCACTATATAAATAAAAATAATTTGGATTGGATTGAAAATTGAAATTTTACGGTTCCCATGTCACAAACGTGCTAGGATCTATTCAGGTCCTAGTGGCATAAATTTCATCATCAGACAGTGAGCATGAGGCTCCATAAATACATCAGTCTGCCACATCCCTGGACATACAACACTACAATAACTAACTATAAATTTGAGCTTGTGGACTGCAAAGAACTGTAACAAGAATGGCTTCTCATCAGTGGCATCAGCAGCTGTCCGTGTCCACAATTGAGTATAATCTCTGCTTCAGGGTTTAGCCCATCTGTATGTGCTTAAGCATTTGCCCTAGACTGATGTGCAGTTGGACTCAAGGATGGTATGCATGTATGTGATCATTTACTATGACCAAGTACAGGCATCCAATCAGACAAATACAACTGCTTCTGTGAAAATCACTGTAAATAAGTGAATGAAAAAAGAAGATGTATAATGCATGTGAGAGAACAACATGTCAATTCAGACAGTTCAGGCACAGCAGGTCCAACTGCACTGTGAAACAGACTCTCCAAAACCTGGTTCAGCAGTTGTAATCGCAACAGCACCTTAGCCAGAATGTGCACATGTTACACAACTTGCTCCTCAACAGTGATCTGTTTCTGTCAGCCAGCAGTGGAAAATCATTAGCCCATTGTGCTTATACGTGTGCCTGTATTTGAAGACAATTTTGCCATGATATACGGCAACTGCTGCTTAATCAGTGTCATATCTGTCCTCATTGTTGCCTGCCCAGTTCAGTGCTGGGACCTTGCTGCCCTGTTCCAATGAAAATACTGCCAAATACATGGTAAATTGACTGGTTCTTATATAGCACTTTTCTACTCTACTTGAGCACTCAAAGCGCTTTATAAATCATGCCTCACTCATCCAATCACTTCTCCACCAAGTGCTTTCTATCTAACATTCACACACACTCCAGTGAACACATTGGAGAGCAAATTAGGGTTCGGTATCATGCACAAGGATACTTTGGCATGCAGACTGGAGCAGCCAGGAATCAAACCAACAACCATCTGATTAGTAGATGGCCTGCTCTACCTGCCGAGCTACAGCCACTCACACTGTTCAACAAATTAAAGGAACACTTTTTAATCATAGGATAGCATCAAGTCAAGTCAGTTAAGTAGTAGAGAGGGGTTATTAATCAGTTATTAATCAGCCCTACAAAATGATCTCCAGCATGATACTGGTGTGAATGTCTGTGCCCAAAAATTAAGAAACAGACTGCATGAGAGTGGCCAGAGGGCCTGATGTCCTCTAGTGGACCCTTTGCTCACTGCCCGCCACCGTGGAACCCAAATTGCATTTGCCATAGAAAACCAGAATTGGCAGGTGTACCACTGACACCCTGTGCTTTTCACAGATGGGAGCAGGTTCACCCTTAGCACATATGACAGATGTCAAAGGGCCTGGAGAAGCCCTGCACTGGTGCAGTGGGTCCTGGGTTCAGTCTGGTGCGCAACAATGCCTGGCCTCATGTGGCCAGAGTATGCACGTAGTTCCTGGAGAATTAAGGTAATTGATACCATTGACTGCCCCCATGCTTGCCTGACCTAGGAGAGGTCATTATGTTTCAGTCCATCCAATGCTGCTCGGTTATACCTCAGACTGTTCAGGAGCTCAGTGATGCCCTGGTCCATATCGGGCTTTCTGTGTGGCTGCCCCTCGTTTATGGAATTCACTTCCACCTGAACTAAGAGCACCACAAACTCTGGACAGCTTTAGAAAGGGCTTAAAGACTTTTCTTTTTTTTTAAGAGCTTTTAATCTCTACACCTAACTATTGTTTTATCTATAATTATTACCCTGTGTATGTTACACTTTTAATGTTTGCTGCAATGTTCCTGTTTTGTAGCACTTTGAGGGTTTTTTTTCTTAAAACGTAAAGTGCGTTATAAATTAAAGGTATTATTATTATTATTATTATATATAAGAGGAGATCACCCAGGACTCTGTCATCTCATTAGGAGCATGCCCTGATGTTGTCGGGCATGCATACAAGCATGCGGGGGCTATACAAACCCCTGAGCATCATTTTGAGTAGCTGTAATGACATTTTGGCAAAATGGACTAGCCTGCAGCACAGTTTTTTTCACTTTGATTTTCAGAATGTCTTTGAATTCAGCCCTCTGTAGGTCGATCATTTTTATCAAATGATGTGCCATCCTTTTGTTCCTAACACATTATCCAGTCCATATCAGCATCTCATCTGACGTGTGTCAAATATGGACATTTGTCTAGAGGATCTTAAACATAGATGGGAAGGGGAATTAGGAGAGACAATATCAGAGACAACTTGGTTACAGGTTTTAAAGAATATTTCCGCCTCATCGGTGTCTCTTAGACACTCTATTATACAGTTTAAGGTTGTACATCGTCTCCACTGGTCAAAGGATAAACTCGCAGTAATCAAGACAGACCTGGATCCCACATGCGACCGTTTTAAGACTCTACTGCAAATGTTTTGGTCATGTCCAAAACTACATGGCTTATGGAGCTCAGTTTTTGAAGCTTTCTCCAAAATAATAGGACAAACGATTCACCCAACGCCTCTGATTTCACTGTTTGGTGTGATTTCCCCCTGAATTATCTTTGAATAAATTAGAGTCGAACATGATTGCGTACTCCTCTCTGCTGGCCAGAAGACTTATCCTCATCAAGTGGAAGGACCCTCAGCCCCCAACATTTGGCCACTGGATCAAAGACATGATGACAGATCTCACATATGACAATTTCCAGGTAAAGGTACAAGAACTCTCTTAGTCACTATCATGTATTTGCATTTAACTGGCTTTGTAATCCACATTATACTTTCTAAATAACCAAAAATGGCTATTCCTTACAGTGTAAAGGAGTGGGTTTAAGGGTCAGAGGGAGTGTAAATGTGTAAATGTTCCTGTGGAGCTAAGTCATAAAGGTGGCAGCTGCCAGTGTGTTCCCAGCTACAGACGCCTACAAAGCAATGAGTATTTAAATGACAAGAGAAGCCAGCCCACCAAGACAATTAGCGGCTGTCACCAGTAGGCTTGACCCTCTCTGACCCTGAGCTTTATGTAGTAAGATAAGGAGAAAATGGGGGAACTGGTGCATGAAAAAAAGATAAAAGAAAGAAAGAAATAATGAACAGATGACATGTATTTGGACAGTTGCACATTTGTTATTCTTTAGTCGCTGTGCTCTGGCACGATGTGTTAAGTTGTGGTTCTTCCTAGCTTCCACAGTTATCCATGTAAACTCATTGAATTGTGTACATGTGGGCTAGGAACTGAGGGGAAACGTTTGCACATGTTTATATGCAAACAGTCTTTGACAGTTTTTTCTTCAAAACATGCCTTGCCAACTTCATGGAAGTCACTTATTGTCAGCTAACTGAAGTTCATCCTACAGCATCTACCCAGCAGCAGTGTCACGGTCAGTGGACTGAGGAGCATGCATGGAGTGAGGATCCAAATGCAGGATATGTGGTGGCAGGCTAGGTAAACTGAAAACAAGCCTTTATTAGACTGGTCGCAGGTAAAATAAAGTAAAGAACCAAAGTCCAAAAGGGAACTAAAAGAACACATTGAATAGGAAAACTTAAACGAAGGAAACTAAACACTAAGAAACACTTTGGGGCTGTGAAACTCTGGGAGTGAGAGAAACTGCAACATAAGCATATGATCCAGCATAGGACAGAGGGAGACTGAGACAGCATATACACAGAGCACTGATTGGGTAAGTAAGCTGAAATTAGATCAGATTAGAAACGGTTAAACTGGGAAACATTAAAGCAATTTTTCTCTACTTCTCATTACCCGTTTTTATCCAGTAATGGCAGAAATAATGAACTAACTCTGATGATGATAACTCTGGGATCAACTATGGCCTAGAGAAATGATAGTGCTTTTGTGCCATGCTCACATTTGGCTTCTTTTTTGCATGATGTGGCTTTAGCCTAGATTTGTGGGTGGCACAGTGAACTCATAACAGCCTCTCTGTATCCTAATGTCACAGATGTGTCTTCATTGGATGAGGAAAGGGGAGGAGAAAACATAACTATTATCTCACTGACAGTGGCTTCAGGGCGTTAATTATAACACACTGTGGGCACACTTGCTATTGAACTCAATGTATGTACTACATACATGATCTGGGCAATCAACACCAACACACTGCCAGTTGTCAGATACCCTGTTGGGATAATAAGTTGGCCAAAGGAGGAAATAGAAGGCACTCATGTCAAGACAAGAAAGCTCCTCACCATGCATGGAGTGTTTCACCCCAAATCAAGCACCCTGAGACATACACTAAGTGGAAGGAGGGAGGCCAAGGACTAGTGAGTGTCCACTATCCTGAATGAAACAACAAAGATCCACGAATACATCAGGTAGATGGCCTCAAAGGATCATGTGTTTAGTGAGTACCTCAGGCTGAGAAAATCAGAGAAAGAAGAGGAGGAGCCATCATGTTAGGACAGGCCTCTGCAGAGATGCCCTGAGACAATCCAGCACATAACAGCGGGGTGCAAGATGCTAGCAGGCAGGACATACAAGGAACGCCATAACCAAGTGGCTGGAATAATATACAGGAACATCTGTGCCAAGTATGACCTGGACGTCCCAAGGTCAAAATGGGATACGCCCCCAAGGGTGGTTGAGAATAACAGAGCTAATATATATATATATATATATATAACTCCTCCCACACCCACGTTTTTACTTCAGCCACGATCTGAGCCACATTTGTTAGACACAGAAATTCCCTTTGGTTCTGCATTTCTAATGCAATTTTTCAAATAGTGATAGGTATTGACTTGGTAATGCATTGTGATTATGATGCACTCAAACTGCCTGTAAAACTGTCAGACTTTCACCAACAATTTCTCCTGTATTGGAACTTACTGTTCAAAACTTAACATCACATAATACACCAAAGTGTTAAAACAGATATGTTCTTCTTGCTAACACTTAATGACCAAGTCAGCCATATAGAATTTTGTCTAAAATTTAACTTCCAGTGCCCATTAAATGAATATAAGTGAGAAAGATCATCCTGATTCCCTATAAAACAATGATTCAACATATTTTGATACATTCCAACATTGTGTCAGAATTGTGGCTACTAACTGTTGAAGGTATTCGATTAGATAGACAGTTCTCTAATAGGTTGATATGAAACCTTCAGTCAAAGAGGTATTACTCTGGTAAACTCAAAAGGAAATACATTCTTCAAGAATTCAGTGAAGACGAGGTATAATGAATAAATGAGATCCAATTCTGCCCAAAGCTAAAGAACTTGTGTTTAAAATTCTGAATCCATCCAATCAACCTTTTTATATAAGGTTCGACTGGAACACCAATACCTTTGGATTCTGTCAAGAAGACATAGAAACTGTGGAACACGTTTTCTTTCATTGTAAAATAGTTGATGAATTTTGGAATGACTTTCAAATTTGGGTTTACTCTATTTGCACATTATGGACATGATGTCAGTGAAAAATTGAGTATTTATAGAAGACAAAAATTTGGACTTTCTGGTAAATATTCTGATTATGTTAGCTGAATATTTTGCTAATAAATTTAAACTTACAAAGCACCACACAAGAGGATGGAAGAGTGATCTCAAAACAATTTCTGGATCTCTGTGCTGTATGATGGACAAAAACTATTTTCCGAATGGATTTACATATAGGTACTTCTGGACTAAAACCTGCTATATCTTTCTGTTTTATTATTCTTTATTTATTCGTTTACTTTTATTCTTCTGTCTCAACACCACTGTGTGGTTGTTCTTCACTTAAAAAAATACCTGAAATGTTTGTATCATGTATTTGTTAATGTACACACACACACACACACACACGCGCGCGCGCGCAAACAAAAAATAGTTAATTTGTGGACCTGGTGCGTCGCTGTAGCAGTCTATGGCTGTAGCGCCAGTAACCGGAAGTTGTCATCATCTCGCGATGTTTCTTGTTGTCATTGATTTGAAACATGGCGTCTGAAGTGGAAGCGGGCATCGCTGCTGCAGCAGAACCTGAGACCGGAGAAGGGTATGCCTGCCTAATGAGACATTTTTGACTGTTTAAAATGTGTAGGTTATAATGCTGGTTATATGTAATACAGAAAGCGAGCATAAACTGGCTGTTTTATCAGAAACACTGTTAGCAAAGTGGCTAACTAGCGTTAGCGTTCCTTAAACCCAAAGACGGTCCCGTAACGTTGCAGCTTTACTAAAGACCAGCCAAATCTATACCAACAGACCTGACATTGTATGGTCTACTGTCAAACACTTGAAGTCTGGAAATTATATCTGAAGATCTTCTGTTTATTGATACAGATACATTGACAGACTCCATGTGGAAAATAGAAAATTTCGCTAACAGTATTTTGATTGAAAATAAAATACCTAACAAAGGGATAGCACATGAGCACATAATTTCTTCATGTCTTGGTAAAATATTTTAAAAAAGAAAGTCCTAAGTCTTATTACTGGTTGTCATAAATATCTGATCTGATATCATCTGATCTTTCCAATGGCTTTCAGGGAAGCTGTATATGGGGTGCTGCCCAGCAGTATGGAGACTGAATCATCAAATGGCAAAGAGGGGATGGTACCATGTTCTATTATTGCTGAGGCTTTGTTTTTAACATCTTGCATTTTATTTCAAATGGTGAATGATTTTACTAAGCCAACTTTGATTATTCCAGGAGGCAACTGGTGAAGGGTCAGAGGCTGCTGATGCTCTCACTGGATCTGGAGATGAGGAGAGTGGCAGGCAGCTGGGAGAGGTGGAGCTGCAGTGTGCTTTGTGCATGAAGTGGTTCACTGCAGACACATTTGGCATTGGCACAGAGTAAAGCTGTTATTCAGTAGCTCATCAGTAAAATATCAGCAGCTGTGTAACTGTCCTCACAGTTCTCATGGTGCAGTTTTTCTCCTCCTCTACAGAACCTGTCTGCCCTTTATGACCAATTATGTGTTTCACTGCAATGTGTGCCATCACAGTGGGAACACATACTTCCTCAGGAAACAAGCAAGTAAGTGTTCTGTGTGCTTTAACCAGCTATTAACCAGCTAAAACTATAAGCTCACAATTTACTCAGTATTTTTGAATTATTCACAAAGTGCTTTTTGTTTTTTAGACCTGAAGGAGATGTGTCTCACAGCCCTTGCAAACCTGACATGGAGATCCAGAACACAAGAAGAGCACCCAAAGACCATGTTCTCCAAAGACAAGGTGGGTGTAACTGTTTTCGAGTTTTCCAATGAAATTACACTGAGAGTACAACCATCTTTTTTTTTCTTTCTAGGCAATATAATCACCCCTTGGTTCATTTGCATATATTAAATAGTTATTTATGGATCAAATGATGATTTATGTGACTAAAACCAACAAATTACTTAGAACATCTTTATTTCTTGCAAACAATAAGAAAAAAACCTTTCAATGAACATAAAAGCCACATGACTAGAAAACAAATGAAAAGTGAGTAAAAAAAAACAAACTGATCAATTGATTAGTGTCCACTACATTCAAGGATAGAATAAAGCACTGTATCAAAGTAGGTGTGAATGGGTGAACGAGGCTTTTAGTATATAATGTCCATTCGAGTCCATTTCCTGAATCGTAATGGGAAGTGACCATGAAGGTCTATAAAAACACAGTTGATGGATGGTCATCTCAGACAAGTCATGGGTGGTCAGAAGCTGCGATAAATGGGCCAGGTTGCATTAGGTAGGGTTTTGGATGCAAACTCTTTTCCAGGTCGATTAAGTGGATC
Organism: Cichlasoma orientale; assembly: GCA_034780415.1. Lineage (NCBI taxonomy): Eukaryota > Metazoa > Chordata > Actinopteri > Cichliformes > Cichlidae > Cichlasoma > Cichlasoma orientale. The sequence continues at coordinate 436,199 of JAVDPK010002319.1, forward strand.
AGAATGATCTGATGGAGGCTGTGATACATTTTTTGTTGTCTTTGTTTTTTTGTTTTCTTTTGAGGGGGGGGGGTTGGAAGACCTAAGTTGTAGTATTAATGAATTTTCAATTTTCATTTTGGTTGCAGGACATCATTCCATTTATTGACAAGTACTGGGAGTGCATGACAACACGCCAGAGACCCGGGAAGCTCACCTGGCCAAACAACATAGTGAAGACGATGGTAATGCTGTGGTGTACAGTGACTGCTGCAGTCCAGTAACAGAAAATATAGGCAGTCATTTAAATTCTCCCCATAAAACCCAGTCCATGTGAAGACAGCAGTTAGGAAGGAATGTTGTTTAACCTTTCTTATCAAGTATCCACCCTTGAGCAGTGCAGTTTTGTTCCTAGGTATCCTATGTAAATAATATGTTATTATTACTGATATGTTGTAGTATTAGTTTGGAGTAGTACTTTTATGTTCCAGAGCAAAGAGCGCGATGTTTTCCTGGTGAAAGAACACCCTGACCCTGGCAGTAAAGACCCTGAAGAGGAGTACCCTAAATTTGGCCTTTTGGACCAGGTAGCTAACACTCTGCTCTGTTTTGTCACACACTGGAGGAGCATGGATTTTATTTATATAGGCTACACAAAAGGGCTGAATTTAAAGATTATTATATAAAAGATTATATATATTAATATATATTATATATTAAAGATTAATATAAAGATTATT
>JAVDPK010002319.1:437017-448547 GCA_034780415.1 Cichlasoma orientale
AATACAGAAAATGCCGACTACAGAAATAATTTTCCCGCATCGCTTTGGCGCCCCCCTTGTGCGGCGCCCCTATGCATGCAGGCATAGATTTGGTATTAACATAATATTTTATTTTTTAAATATTACTGTTTTTTTATATACTAGTAGAGATATAACAATTCCACTAAGGCTGTAATTTGTCCACTACATTTGTGTAAAAGTTATCCAGAAAACAAATGCAAAGCTTAGGCACAAAATGACAAGCCTGTCTAAGGTCCTTCAAAAACCCACTAACAGCACATCAGTCAGAGCTCATGTTAAAGTATAGAGCTAGACATATCCAAAAATAAATAAATAAAAAAAGTCTATCTTTTAAACACAGAATGTGATAGTGACCTCAAACTTCCATTACTCTCTTTATATCCACGTATCAAAAGTATTGACAAACATATCAGACAGGCATATATAGACTAAGTGTATCAGTCTAATGTTATTAATTGACCTGGTCTCTGGCTGGCACTTAAACATTTAGCTGCAGCTCTTTTTTATTTTTCACTCTTTACTGTCCATTACACCTGGCGGCTTGTTTTTAACGCCATGCCTAGAGAAGCAGGTACTGTGTGCCTTACAGAGAGAAGAGGCAGACTGCATGCATCTGCGTTTTTGATGCGTGTATCCGCACGCAGTGGATTTTATAGCAAAGGCATGAAGTCTAGAGGGTCAGAGAGTCGCAATGATATGCAGGTTCTGAGAGTTCTCTCATCTTATTCAATTGACAGCAGACTACCAAGAAACCTCCTCCACATGGAGCTTATTTTCATGTTCTTGTGCTTCTCACTGCAGTCCTACCATAAACAACAATTCACCATTATCTGACCAGCCGCTATGATGTAGCCGAGCCCAGGCACACACATAGAAGGAGTGCAATGTACGAGCTTATATACTGCTAGTGAAGGCAACATAGATGCACCTGCGTCTTAAGGACGCTATCTTTGATCGGCTCCTTGATTGGCCGGCTGTTCTTAGAGGCGGGAGCTTTCTATAGAGCCAAGCGGGTGATTAGGCAATACACCTGGCTATCAAGATAAATGCGCCTACCTGTCACTTCCTGCTGTCGGTATTTATTCATTTTCACTTGTTTTTTTTTTTAATATTCTGGAGATAATTTGGCACGTCACTGCCATATTTGGATGACTTCGTCTAATGTATCCCTTGCGGGTTGTGGATTGTGCGGACCACACGCTACAACCTTGGCTTCATGTTCGCCTTAAAGGAGGAGTAACCCCATCTGGACACCGCTTGGAAAACACCGTTTGGATTTAATGAGCCAGTGCCTCCGGGGTTGTTTTAATGTGGGGTCATATTGTCGTCTTTGTTATTACAGCAGCAGCAGCAGCAGCAGCAGCAGGAGGGAGGGACTGTGCCCGATGGAAAGGTAGGTATAATAGATGCGTTAGCATGCTCTGCTCTAGTTGGAGAGGGGCTGATACAGACGTGACAGTAGGCCTGGCTGTGTGTGCTTTGTAAATGGGCTGCTAGAAAAACCGTGTCTTACGACGTTGTTGTCATAAGACGCCGCGTGTCGACACAGACACTCCGGGACTCGCAAACATGTCTGCGATGCTCATGTTTGCGCTACAGGCACATAGATGTGTCAGTGTGAGACCTTTTGACGTGAATCTCAGCAGCCAAAAGATGCCTGGTTTTCAGGGCTCTCTTCAGCGTTGAGTTGGCCTAAAGCACAAAATGCCCCTCCACCTCCAAGAAACTAACTCGTCACTACCTCTCCTGCATGTGCAGGGTCATATGCAGGGACATGGCAACATATAAAGGATACACTGTCCAGTGTATCCTTTATATGTTGCTTAATAATTATAGCTTAATAATTATAGTATAAATGTTCAGTGAATTGCTGTATTACAGTAGTGGAGTACACTACAAAAAGTCTGATACTAAATAACTTGCCCTCTTTACTGTAACTTTCTGTTGGAGTCCAGGCTGGACCTGACAGACCTGTCTCACTTGGTCAGCTGAGATGGGCAGAGTAGTTGGATGCCACTGTGATCTAATTGGGGTAACAAGCTCTTCTACTGCAGTGACCTTAAACTGTCCCATAATACTGAGATGCTCACACCCTGTGCATCTTTTGAGACTGCATAGTAACAAGGTGCAGTGTATAGTATATAAGCAATCTGACTATACTGTACTGCGCTCCCACAGTCTAAAGACATGCATGTTAGGATAATTGGAGATACTAAATTGGCCATAGGTGGGAATGCTTGTAAAAAGAGGTGAATAAAAAGAACCACTGATCGGAACCCCCCAGCAGCCTAGGCCTATTACAGCATAACTAAGGGATGTTCAGGGTCACCTGATTGCAGCCTGAACTCTTAGACACGCTTTCTTGTAATTTCTTTAGTCTCCAGGCCTCTTGAAGGACATTCCTAAGATCTCTGGATGTTGGCTGCCTTCTGTTTCATTCTGTCTAAATAATCACACACTGCTTCCCAGTACTGAGGTCCAGGCTTTGGGGAGGCCAGGACAGGACCTCCAGCACCACTGGCTGAAATGCAGCCTCAAAACATGACGGAGCCTCCTCTGTGTTTTACAGATGGTTGTAGACACTCTCTCCTGGCCGCCTCTGAACATATTGATGATTTGAACCTAAAATTTCAAATTTGGAATCATTGTGCAGCTGATTTATTTTATTTTTGCTGAAACAAAAAATCAAATTTTCCTTGTCTTCTGTTTGCAGCCATGGATGAGAGGTTATGTATGCCCCCCAGCTAAAGGCCTCAGTTGCCCTTACCCGTGCAGCCACCCATTCCATCTGTGAGCATGTATCGTAGGAACGGGCTCTCAGATGGTATCAGCATCAATTCAGTGACCTCAGAGGTAAGGACATGCTTCTATAGTGTTTATTGCTGGGTTTTTGTACCTCAAGCAGTGCTTGAGGATGCTGAGATCTGCCACAGTTCACAAATTAATGTCAGACAGTTTGGGGAGAATCAGGTCAGGATGTTTTACACAATAACGTAGCACACAGCAGGAAACGGTCCGTTTGGTTTAGATGAGGTAAGGAAGCATGGAGGGAGCTTATTGAATAATGTGTGCTGTGCAGCACAACAGTTAGTGAAATATTCATGACCTCTAATTTATTAAATCATGTTTCTTTAGAGCAATTTTCCTGCATGTGTTTTTACCTGAACAAGATTTTTCATCTGTCTGCTCTATTTGCACTGACTCATGTGCACGCTCATGAACTTAATATACTCCATTTTTAAAGGGAAAAAAAAAAAAATCTGCATTGGGTGGTTGGAAGGGTTGGTGGTGTAGTAAATGATTTTGTTCACATCAGAGACAAAGTTCAAGTCATGCATGTTATACTTTTACGCCTCATTTGTTATTTTTTTGTAATACTTTATTAATATTTAGTAATACTTTATTACTGTCATTAAAAACCACTTGGTTAGGTTTAGAAAAAGATGGATTGGATTAAATGCCGGCTGCCACGTCTTTTAAAGCTCTGTGGTCTTGGTTGCCATGGTGACACATCCCTTGCTTTATCTGGATGTGCTGCAGAGAAGAAATGTACTTATTACTGAAATACAGTGGTTTTAAAGTTGTACTGACTGTCACCAAAAAAACAAAAATTGCTAGTTCGTGTTCATCCAATAAAACTGATGTATTTCTTTTTTCTGTGAGGTTGGTCTGGCAGGAAACATGAAGCCTACTCACTGGTTGCATGTGCGCTGAAATATAAGCTGTACTATTTGTGCATCCAACCCTGCACTTTTATTTTTTTCAGCCCTCTGGGGTCCGGAGTGTATTTGGCTGTTTTTGACTTCTTTTGTTTTTACCTTTATATTTCACCTTATAAACTGTTGACCTCGCCTTGTATCGTTTTTTCAGCACCACCTCACGTGTGACTGTACAGTTATTCTTTCCTTTTGATATTCTATATTTACACATTGGACCTAAAATCCCACATAAAAACATAAAATCAGAGTAGCAAATGTTTTTTTATTTATTTACTTTTACTGTGAAAACCACAAACATGCTTTTTTAATTTTATTTTTAACTTAAAATGCAAATATAGGTTGTAAAATTTCAAAACCTATATAAAAATATAACAAATAACAACGTTATATACAACTAATTACATTAAAATGCAGGAAAGGCCTCAGGCGTTTTTTTTGTACAACTATTTGCAGCGCAATCAGGTCTCACAATAGGATGGCACACAGATTATTTATGCCACCCCAAAAACCAGTTCCTGTCCTCCACGAGACTGAGGGGCCCATCACAGGCAAAACGTGCCATCAATATTCTCTCTTACCACCTTTTCTGGGACTCAGCTCATTTCCGCTAATCCGCCCGCCCGCCTGGTACCTTTCACCACCTTTTCACCTGTTCCTCAGCAACCAAATGCAACATGTTACCTCATAATTTTCTGATTGGTTGATGTGGTGCATTTTTCCACCAATAGGAAAGGGGATGTCAGGAATTCTTTTGTTTTGTTTTTATTAGCAAGCACTTCCTGCTAGCGAAACTCCCATTTTTGCAGTTTCTTCCTTGACAATTATGGGGCATAACTCTGGTTTTACTTGGCCTATCAACACAATTTAAAAACTGTTACGCAGTACTATAGCCCCTTCACTTAGCCCGATAACATTCAGTCTATCTAACAGCAGCTCATGGTCAACAGAGTCAAGTGGCTTGGATAAATCAACAAACAGGCTGCAGGGCCCTGTTCCAGGAAGCATGTTCAACAAACTCTGAGTTGATCAACTCTGAGACTGGAACCTGAGTTTCCCATTCCAGAACAGCTGATCAGAGGTAGTTCACCCTGAGTTAAGCGTGTGCATGAGAAAGAGGCATCACCAATGGAGCGCCGATACCAGGATTCACCATGGTAACTGGTAAATAAAGAGCAGAGCCACATTTTAATCCAGTGGATTGAGGATTATGAACACGTGTCACTGCTGACGTGATATTAATGAGCTTGGTCCACTCTGTCATCACCACAGACAGAATAAAAGTTGAATAAGCTTTTCATGGCACTCAAAGACACTTTACAATTTCATGCACTATTCATTCACACCTGGCTGTGGTAAGCTACTAATGTAGCCACAGCTGCCCAGGGGCAGTCTGATGCGTGGCTGCCAATTTGCGCCTGCGGCCCCTCCGACCACCACATTCACATTGGGGCGATGTGGGATAAGGGACACAATGACAGCATGTGCTCAGACAGGGACTCGAACCAGCGACTCTCCGGTTGCAGGGTGAGCACCTACTCACTGTGCCACTGCCACCCACACAATATGCATATGAATACTGGATAAAAATGAGTAATGAGATTTAGAGAAAAACTGCTTTAATGTTCCCGGTTTAACCATTTCTAAACTCTCGCTCTCTGACAGCCACAGCAGAGAGGTTTGACTGAGACAGCTTTACGTCTTTAATGAATGTAAAGTTTAATCATTTTATAAGAAATGGCTCAGCTTTTATAGATTTTAAATATTTTAGTACAGTTTTGGGAAGATGAGCCATTTTGAATAAAGGACACAGATCAAATTAAGTCGCTCCTCTGATGGCTTTGACAGCAACTTTATGAATGAGGAAATGAATCAGAGTGGGAGGAGTCAGACACTCAGTTTGTTGAGGAAAACCTGCTTGCTGGCAGGTTTTCCGTTACCCCGGTAACTGACTCAGAGTTTCTGGAACAGAAAACCAGAGTTTTCCTCATTTCAGGCTTAACAAATTCAGAGTTGTTAGCTAAACCTGCTTCCTGCAGTGTTTCCTATCTAAGGCATTGATTTAGATCATTAGTTACCAACGTAGCTGCTGTTTGACCCTACCTAAAACCAGTTTCACCTAAAATATTGTTGCAACCAAATACCGTTTCAGCTGAGCTTATTTCAGATTCCATAATTTTAAGCATTATAGGTGCAAAATCTTCGTATGATGACGGGTATTAGAGAATTAATAGACTTCATTTTCCCGACACAATCTGTGTTCTTTATATCAGAAATACTTTAAAACCTGTAAAGCTGAGACATTTCCTAACATGTTTGCCTTTATTGATAAAACTTTACATTCATTACAGACTTGGAAAGCTGCCCTGCATGTTTTTTAGCTAAATATGAAACTATGACTGAACTTTGACCTTTAACAGTATCTCAATTAATCTGTCAGTAAAGCTGAGGTTAGATCAGATTAGAAATGGATAAAGTGGGAAACATTAAAGCAGTTTTTCTCTTAATCTCATTACTCATTTTTGTCCAGTAATGACAGAAATAATGAAATTCTCTTCTTATGAAGTTTTTAAAAAAGTGAGCTCGCGATTCCTTCAGTAGATTAAATTTATACTGAATTCAAGCAAAGGACGTGTCACTGGGGTTACTGTGGCTCAGGGGGTGGAACAGGTCCCCTACTAATTGAAAGGTTGGTGGTTCGATTCCAGGCTGCATGCCAAAGTATCCTTGGGCAAGATACCGAACCCCAAGTTGCTCTGACGCAAGCGTCCAAGTGTGAATGCAGACTGTAAGCACTTAGTTACAATGAATGAGCGCTTATACGACATGCATGCATTCACCCAGAGTAGAAAAGTGTTATATAAGAACTAGAACTAGGTTAGATCTAAATAATTAGATTTAAAAATAATAATAAATCAAATAAAAATTAGGATTCAGCTTCATCTGGTGAAAGTTCAAGTTTGGTAAATTATGAACAGACATAAAATAAATCATATTTTTTATATCAAACTTTTATTCTGCCTATGATGATGCGGAGCTTCATCATCTGATGCAAAATTACAGCTGTTTTTATGACTCTCTGGAGAGCCTTCCTTTCTGTCTGAGTGCTGATGCCAGTGGTGAAGATGCCTCCAGCAGGCCCTTGTAAGCTTGTGTGTGAGGGTGGCGGCTCAGCCCAGCCTTAGCAGCCAGAAGTGCAGCTGCTTCTGGGCCTTTTTCACAGTGGCTGCAGTGTTTGCTGATCAGCTCTGATTAGATGGCACATGACGTCCAAGTAACTTGTGTACTTAAGTAGAAGTACAGATACAGGTGTTAAAAAAATACTCTGCTAAAAGTTGAAGTACTGATTCAACTTCTTTGAAAATGGACCTTGAAAGTGCTTGAATTTGACCCTGGAAAAGGTGTATGAACCCCGTGGGAAAGGAGATAACTAAAAACAACTAAAGGTAACTCATATTGCAGGCAGTTCTAGCACAGAGTTTGCCTCACGCTCAGGCAGTGCCGTCTGTGACTGGAGAAGCAAACCGTTGCTGCCTTCCTGCCTGTGATTCAGGACAGGGAACACCTTTTTCAAAGAGATTTTCCAGCCACATGTTGGAGAGCAACATCAGCAGGTTATAACTTCCATGCCTGGCTGATGGACCAATAACAGCACAGGCAGGAGTTATACCACCAAACCAATTATACCCCATACTTTGTACACTGACTTTATTTGACCGCAGAGACAGCTGGGCCGTCCCCGGACTGCGAACGCACTACCTTTGCTGCACCATAAATTCCACTTGAGTTTCTCTTCTTTAAAATGTTTTACAGTCCCCCCACCCCTCTTGTTACTGTGTGACACTTTAATTTAGAACTCATGCCAAACTTTAGGTGAATAAATCATTCAGTTTATTAAAACTGCACAGGCAGAATTTGGTGCTTTTGATTGGGGTCCTCTTGGACAGAAAGCAGAACTAGAAAACAATGCTGTGATATAATTAGGAAGAAATTGCTTGATTAAGTCTCCAGTCAGCAGGATAAAAAAGAATTTCAATGTTTCTCTCAAGTGGCTCAATGATTTCAATCACAGGACAGTTTATTTTCTTTAATGGTTTTAACCGTCAGAAGTACAGGGCACCCAGTTTTTTTTTATATGGGTTGTGTTCACTTTACATTTATAGATATATTAAAATTGCATCATCATACATGAAATTTTAATTTTCTGTAGTATTTTAAAAAGTGGATGAGGACACGTCATTTTATTTTGTTTAAGTGTATGAGGATGTTACAGTACAATTACTGTGTACTGATTTTTGACAATCCTAATCATTCACTACTTTGTTTATTCTCATCATGAAATCTCATGAAGAAACAGCTCACCACAGGAGAGCGGCTAGCAGCAGTAGAAAGCAAATCACAAAGCTAATCGGCTAAATTGACTCAGCAAAACTTTGAATCTTTCCTTTACAAATCAGTAGAGGATTGTCTTGCAGTGTATTGTAGAATTTCTGTATTCTTATAACCACCGTTATCATGGGCAAGGTATTGTTACGCTCTTGTATCTTGAGGTACTCTGTGATAGATGTGTGATGGTAAAATGTGTGTCTGTCAGGCCAGCAGCAGCTCTGATTCTCTGGATGGACCTTGTGTGAACTACGCCAAGAGCTACGATGCGGTCGTCTTTGACGTGCTTAAGGTGACACCCGAGGAGTTTGCTGTGAGTATGCTGATTAAATTCTGTTATGAGGTTAATCAGTAACTTCAGGAAGAGAAAATGATGAAATGTGCAGAAAATGGTAAATTCCAAATATTTAATAGGTTTATCTTTGAAACCTTTACATTTAAAGTTCTTCTCAGATTTTAGATGGCGGTCTAACTGGGCTGCTTGATTACAGCCAAAATTGTATCTAAATTGACATCTAATAACTTGCAGATTCAAATGTGGGCAGCATATTTACATGCCCTGTAAGACTGTAGCCATGTTTCTGTTGTGCAACACTGAAAATGGACCGAGTTAAAGACAAAGGCAGTGATGGCACCAATAATGCTTCCACGGGTTCACCTATGAAGCCCTAACATGAAGCTTTTTTTCCTCGTTAAGATGGACCATGTTGACTGAGCTATCTCATTTAGTCGTATTGCCTTGAGCTGGTCAAAAGAGGAAGTGGTTCTGAAGGAAAGCAGTGTAAAAAAATGAATGCTAAAGAGTAATAATTTACTATAAATTATATCCTGATTATTTTATTTTCATAAATGTTGGAATGAAAAATCATTGAAATTAAAAATTAAGCCCTAAACTGGCTTTTTAAAACTTTATTTGTGTGTGTGTGTGTGAGCTTTTTAGAGGTACTGTAGGCTTGCTGGAGTGATTTGGATCATTGTCCTTCTGCGTAGCCCAAGTGCACTTGAGCTTCAGGGCAAAACCTGATGGCTGGACATTGTTGTTATTTTGATAGAGTAGAACTCCAATCTCATTGTACATCCTGTATAATGACAATAAAGGCGTTCTATTCTATTCTATTCTATTCTATTCTATTCTATTCTATTCTATTCTATTCTATTCATGGTTCAAAGCAGCCACCGCACCATCACACTACCTCCACTTTTGACTGTGGGTATGACATTCTTTTTATGAAATGCTGTCCAGATGTAACTGGATGTGTTGTCTTGGAACTCTACATCATCTTTGCTCTTTGTCTTTCTTACTGTTGAATCATGAACACTAGCCTTTACCGAGGCAAGTGAGGCCTGCAGTTCTTTAGATGATGTTCTGGGTTCTTTTGTGAACTCCTTGATGAGTCATTGATGTGTTCTTGGAGTAATTTTAGTAGGCCGGCAACTCCTGGGAGGTTCACCACTATTCCAAGTTTTCTCCATTTGTGGATAATGGCACTCACCATGGTTCACTGGAGTCCCAAAGCCTTAGAAATTACTTTGAAACCCTTTCCAGACTGATAGATATCAATGACTTCCTCATTTGCTCTTGAGTTTGTTTAGATCATGGCATGAAATGATGAAGGCATCATTTAAAAAGTGCATTTTGTATTTACTCAGGTTGTCTTTGCCTAATATTAAAATTTGGCTGATCTGAAACATGTAAGTGTTACAAATTTGCAAAAAAGTAATGAATCAGGAACGGGTAAATACTTTATTTTACAGAGCTCTGTGTACCAGTCCCTGAGGATGAACACATTTCTGACGACACATCAAATTCAGTTGTCAGTCTACTTCTTCACTTATTTGACAAAAACTGGACGTTTTCAGCATGTAATGCAAACCTCACTGTGTTGAATGTAAAATGAAAAACCAAATGCTGCAGTCATTCGTACAGGTAAAAGCTGAGACTTTGAGTATGATAGTGTTAACATTAATATAAGTGGATCTCAGTGCAGCTCCATGTTTATGTAATTTTCACATGTGAAAACCAGACAAAGGTATAGATCAAAACATGGCCTCCTCACCTCCAGTGATGGGAACAGGTGCACTAGAGGAGCAACAATGAGAGAACCCCAACACAGGAATGATTTTACAGGTGGAGGCTACTGACATTATTTTTGCTTTCCTCTAGTTTTGCATTTGGCTATGGTCAGTGTTATTACTGGTAGCATCAGGCAATACCTGGACACAGATGTTGCATAAGTAGTCCAACTCCTCCAAGATGACACATCATTACATGCTATTGCCAGAAGGTTTGCTGTCTTCCATCACAGTCTCAAGAGCATGGAAGAGATTCCAGGAGGCAGTTACTCTAGGTGGACAGGGCTGTAGAAAGCCCTTAACCCAGGACTGGTATCTGCGTTTGCAAGATGTGACGAGATGAGCCCTGCCAGAGCCTTACAAATTGACCTCCAGCAACCACTGGTGTGAATATTTCTGACCAAACAATCAGAAGCAGACTTCATGAGGGTGTCCTGAGGGCTCGATGTCCTCTAATGGGCCCTGTGCTGACTGCCCAGCACTGTGGAGCTCAATTGTCATAGAATGCCAGAATTGTCAGGTCCACCACTGGCACCCTGTTCTTTTCACAGATGAGAGCAGGTTCACCCTGATCACGTGACAGATGTGAAAGGGTCTGGAGATGCCATATCGCTGTTCAGCATGACCGGTTTGGTGGTGGTTTAGTGATAGTCTGTGGAGGCATCCAGGGAGGGATACACAGACGTCTGCAGGAGAGCCAATGGCACACTGACTGCCATTGGGTATCAGGATTGGGTATCGGGCCCATTGTCAGACCCTGTCAGGTCCAGCAGGTTTCTTCCTGATGACAATGTCCGGCCTCATGTGGCAAGAGTATGCAGGCAGTTCCTGGAAGATGAAGGAACTGATGCAGTTTCAGTAGAACACCTCTGGGACGTTATGTTTTGGTCCTTGCTGCCGGATTGCACCTCAGACTGTCCAGGGGCTCAGTGATGTCCTGATCCAGATCTGGGAGGAGATTCCCCCCACAGGACACCATCCATCATCTCAGTAGAAGCATGTCCCGACATTGTCAGGCATCTATACATGCAAACTATTAAATACCATTTTGAATTGCTGCAATGAAATTTCGGCAAAATGAACTAGTGCCACATTATTTTTTCACATTGATTTTCAGGGTGTGGTTGAATTCAGTCCTTTTCAGGTTGATTTTCCATCAAAGGATCTAATATCCTTTGGTTCCTAACACATTATTTAGTTGATATCAGTATAAATATCAGCATGATTTTTTCCCCCTCATTGAGATGTGACGTGTTTTCAGTGTTCATTTATTTATTTTTTTAATCTTTAGCTTGAGGTGTGTGTGTGTGTGTGTGTGTGTGTGTGTGTGTGTG
>JAVDPK010002319.1:448647-461989 GCA_034780415.1 Cichlasoma orientale
TGTGTGTGTGTGTGTGTGTGTGTGTGTGTGTGTGTGTGTGTGTGTGTGTGTGTGTGTGTGTGTGTGTGTAAAAGTAAAAATAAATAAATAAATAAATAAATAATAATGCACATTTTATTTTTGTGTTTTTTCTGTTTTGTTTGTTTTTTTCCCTCCAGAGCCAAATCACCCTGATGGATGCGCCAGTGTTTAAAGCAATACAGCCAGAGGTAAGACGTTTTGATGTTAAAAAGGAGGAAGTGGGGCGTCAGGGTGGCTCAGGGCTTGAGCAGGCGACCGTGTATGTCGTGTGGTGGTGCGGACGGCGCAGGTTCGAGCAGTGTTCTGGGGCAGTGTCATGAATGTTACCACATGTACACTTGCATAAAAAGGCACTCTGTGGTTTGACTGTTGGCCCGCCACACCTTTACTGAATTTCACCGACAGCCTTCTCCCGTCTTTATCTTTGTACCATAAAACATGGGCGAAAAGGCCAAATGCAAACATTAAATATTTTGTAGGAAGAGAGAGAGCTGCTCCTTCTCACATACGATTCCAAGTACTTCTGATGAAGATGGCCTTCACAGCTGCTTCACTCAGCTGAACCCAGATTATCCTTCATGGCTGGACATGCTTAGCCTGCATTAGTCACTCCATACGCTGTGTACCAGGAGGATTACCATACCGACCTGGATGAAACACCTCAGTGCTTCATCGTATACAACTTGGTCATCTAAAGTGGCATCCCAAGTCAGAAAGGACTTTATATTTCTAATGTTGTCTCTAAGAACGATCACATCTGTCAGTGGTGGGTGGACTATTAAATCCATCCAACTTGTTTAGCCTTCCCTCCGGATGCCAGTTTAATCAGATTCAGCAGTTTGGTCAGTGTATCATTTGGTCATTCGTTTTTTCTTTTTAAAAACAAATGTTGTGGTTTTTTTTTTTTTTTAATTAAAAATGGCTCCTCGTCTTATTTTTGTCAAACCGAAAATAAGCATCAGAGAAACTTTCCCATCGACCACTAAAGTTACTGCAGGATGGAGCGGTGCGTTGTTTTTCAGGCAAATTGGACAAAGCACGTGGGAACAATTGCACAAATGCATTTTGATTTTCGGGGGGGGGGGGGTGCTGTTTGTAATGTCACTCCAGACGGTATTGGTGGTTTTCTGAATTTTTTTTTTCTTCTTCTCTACTCTGCAGGAGCTGTCTAGCTGTGGATGGAGTGGGAAGGAGAAACACAGTTTGGCCCCCAATGTGGTTGCATTCACGCGCCGGTTCAACCAGGTATGTCTCATAAGATTTCTAAAGCAAATATTTGTTTATTCTTCTGGTCAGGTAGTAACATTCAGAGTCCAGTCCTGTGAATACTGAGGTGGCTTGACAGACTTTCATTTTGGCTTCATATCTGACTCAAATGTCAAATTAATTTAGGGATTTTAAACAAGAATTCAAGGATGCCTGCAGTCAACCTTCACGTTCATAGCCAACATTCATGGCTTTAATCAAGAAGTTAGTCTGGATTGTACTGTTGCCCAAATGGCACCACAGCAGTTAAAGCTTGTGTGTTTATCAGGCATCATATTGTATAAGATGCACTGTGTTATGAGAAATGTAATCTTTATCATTGTTGTCTGTATGAAAAAGGTTGGATGATTCAATCTCTGAAGCATTACTGGTGAAAATAAACTCTCCTATCTCTCCTCTTATTTAAAATGTCTAACTACAATTCAAAATCATGTAAATGTTAGATAAAACCTTTGATATTCCCCGTTTACACACCAATCTTTGTAGATGTGGTTTCAGTTCTATGCACTGTTCAAATAGAATGAACTGTCCACAAACAAGAGTCCTTCATTCCCCTTGGAGCTCAGAGTTGCAAGAATCAGTTTTAAAAAAAAAAATCCTTTTATTATGATGCTCTTATTTCTATCTATTGATTGTGTTCTTGTGACTCTTGTTATCAAGTAGAGATGTACTGACTCAGCTGGAGACCCAAATAGTATTATTATTATTTTTTTTTTTGTCAGCCAATTCCAGCGTTCTCAGCCTGACCCGTGACTGGCCGCTCAGTTTCAAATGTGTCTGATTACCAACCAGTCCACTTAATGCATGCACACGATACACGCAGTGTGACATAGGCAAATAGTTGCCCACACACTCACAGCCACACACTACATTGTTAGTGTGGAAGCTCTTCACAGTGCGTGGAGACAAAGTTTGCCAAAGTAATCTAAAGGGGACCACCGTAAACACATTCAGAACAAAGTAAGCTAGACGGGCACTTTGTAGAGTGCATACCTCCTCTGGTAAAGAATCCGACAAGTCTTCAGGGTTCCACATGGATCCTCATACTCACCGTGTACTGACAAAATTGACATCACTCAGACCCAAGCACACCCTCGTGGATAAGCACTGTGGAAAGGATAATGCCTGTTTGACACTAGTAGTAGATAAAAATGCTAAATAAACCGGCTTATCCTCAGAATGTTTCGTGTGTACGTTTCTTTTATATTTTATGTATATTTTATGTATATTTTATGTATGTATGTTTTAGGTGAGCTTTTGGCTGGTGAGAGAAATATTAACCGCACAGACGCTGAAAATCCGAGCAGAAATACTGAGCCATTTTGTCAAGATAGCAAAGGTGAGTTCATGTGACACAAGTGCATTTATGTCTTACACTTTCTTTAAAAAAAAAAGTTTAGTTATCCTTGCAGATAAGTTTAGTGGTTTCTGGTGTGATGTTTCCGGTCTGCAGTGTTAAGTATTTATTAAAAATGGTCCAAGGAAGGAACAGTGAACCAGCAGACAGGTCATGGACGGCCAAGGCTCATTTATGCATGGAGGTCAAGCTGGTGGAGGCAGTGCTTTGGACAGTGTTCTGCTGGGAAAACCTTGGGTCCTGCCATCCATATAGATGTTAGCATTGTTGCAGACCGTGCACACCCTTTCATGGAAATGCTATTCCCTGATAGCTGTGGCCTCTTTCAGCTGGATAACTCACCCTCCCAACAAGCAAAAACGCTTCAGGAATGGTTTGAGGACCACAATGAGTTTGACGTGTTGATTTAGCCTCCAAATTCCTCAGATCTCAATTCCAATCAAGCATCCGTGAGATGTGCTGGACAAACCAGTCCAATCCGCGGAGGCCCTACCTTCAGGGGTCTACTGGAGTAAATCCATTGATGGGTCAGGTTTTGACAGCAAAAGGGGACCAACACATTATTAGAGAGGTGGTCATAATGTTATGCTTTGCTTTTTTTTTTTTTTTTAAATGCGCCGTTGTGGCAAACATACTTGCTCTTCCTAGATGAGCTCTACAGATTCTCTATAGGCTTCTCTTGTTAGTGTTTTTACTTCTATTTTTCACACATGTAGCAATGCCAGAGTTATCAGGCTGGAAAAAATGCAAGAAAGAAAAAATGGATGAGAAAATAGAGGCGGACAGAGGACAGAGCACAAGTAGCAAAAACAAACCAACTGCTGCACCCGTTTAAAAAACACACAAAAAACCAACAAAAAACAAATGTGAAAATGCCTGCCAGAGAGAGAGAGAGAGAGAGAGAGAGACCCAGGAGACCCGGGCTACCCCCCATGAGCATTGAAGACCCATGGCCGCACAGTCCAATGACAAATGCATGCCCACCCCAGCAGAAGGGAGAGGGAGGCCCTGAGGCCAGCCCCCCTGCACAGGCAGGCAGTGGGGCCCGAGAACCGCCCGGGGCCCCACAGAGGCAGTGTACAAAATATGTGGGACAGTCAGTTTGTGGGCTGCTCTTGCTTGTGCTGTTGTTAGTCCGTCAGCCAGCCCCAACAAAGAGTGGCGTTATAACATACAAAGACCTAAAGTGAAAGGGGGGGGGGGTGTGCAGGTGTAGTTTTACTGCAGTGTGTTTGTAATCATTGTCATGCTGAAAAATGAAGCTATAGCCAAGTGGATGCGTTCCAGATGTAGTGAATGGTGGATCAAAATGTGAGTATTTTTCTTGGTGCATAATTCTTTAATTTTGACCCCACTGGCTAAAATAAACCCTCACACCATGACTGAGCCTCTGGCGTGTATTACAGGTGGCTGTAGATGCTCACTGATGCTTCTCTCCTGACCTCCTCTGCATATTGATCACTTCCACCAAAGATGTACAATTTGTGTTCACGCCATAAGATGGCAGCACAGTGGTGTGATGATTAGCACTGTTGCCTCACAGCAACAAGGTCCTGGGTTCAAATCCACTATATGTGGAGTTTGCATGTTCTCCCCGTGTCTGTGTGGGTTCACTCCGGTTTACTACCACAGTGGGGTTAGGTTAACTGCTGATTCTACATTGCCCATAGGTGTGAATGCGAGTGGTTGTCTCTCTGTATTAGCCCTGCGACAGACTGGTGACCTGTTCAGGGTGTACGCTGGCAGCTGGGATAGGCTCCAGCCCCCCTGTGACCCTGAATTGGATAAGTGGAAGAAAATAAATGGATGGATGAACTCCAAAAGATCTGACACTTATTTTTCAATCTGGTTCTGCACATGATTCCTTAATGTGATATGACAATTTTTTGTCTAATAACTTTGTGGAAATCAACTTGTCCAATACTCTTATTCCTCTCATAGTGTTACCTTTGGAATTTCTCATGGATTTAATTAAAGAACTGGGAACAAATTGTCTTTGCAAGAAGCTGTCCTGTCACTACAGAAATCATTTAAAATCAAATTCGTTTTTTGCTAAGTTATCTTATGTGTAGGTACAACACTGGGTCATTCCTTCAATTTCAGTTTAATTTATATAACACAACAACTGTTGGATCAAGGCACCTTATATTGTAAGGTAAAGACCCTACAGTAATACCCTACAGATGACCCCCTATGAGCAAACACTTGGCGACATTGAAAAGGGAAATCTCCCTCACCAGGAAGAAACCTCTGGCAGAATGAGGCTCAGAGAGGGCAAAGCCATCTGCCATGAGCGGTTAGGTGTCAGAGCAAAATAAAGAGGTGTATCATGGGAAGCTTAGGCCTTTTGCAGCATAACTAAGGGAGGATTCAGGGTCACCAGATCTAGCTTTAATTATAAGCTACATCAAAAGGAAAGTTTTAAGCCTAATCTTGAAAGTAGAGAGGGTCTGTCTCCCAAATCCAAACTGGGTGCTGGTTCCACAGATGAGGGGCCTGAAAGCTGAAGGCTCTGCCTCCCATTGTACTTTTAAATACCATAGGAACCACAAATAAGCCAGCAGTGTGAGAGCGAAGTGCTCTGTTTGGGTGATTATGCTACTATGAGGTCTTTAAGATAAGATGGGGCCTGATTTTTCAAAACCTTGGATGTGAGAAGGACTTTAAAATTGGATTCTGGAGTTTAACAGCGAGCAAATCAAGGGAAGTGGGAGAAACGTGTGCTGCCCTTCTAGTCCCTGTCAGTACTCTTGCTGCAGCATTTTGGATCAGCTGAAGGCTTTTCAGAGTTCTTAGGACAGCCTGATAATAATGAATTACAATATTCCAACCTAGAATAATAAATGCATGAACTAGTTTTTCAGCATCACTCTGAGACAGGACGTTTCCAAATTTTTACTCCTAAAATGACTGATGGGGTATTGTCACCCCGGCGGACGGCCAAATTTGTGATCATGATGACTCAAGAACGACGTGATCTAAGATCTAATTCACAGATGCATCTGCTAAAGTTTGAATCTCTGTGACCTTGACCTCATACAGCTACTAAAAATCTGAACACTTGGTTCTTACTAAAATAATGCCAATCACAGAAAGTGACCGTATTCTCAGTGGTGTGTAAAATATATATATATATATATATATATAGTAAGGTTTACCAAGACCTGGTAATTAGAACTTGTGCTTCCAGGAGATTCGTGCCACCTACAGATTGTGCCAGGAGGCTGAGGGATGTCTCTGGGAGCTGACAGTACTTTATAGATGTTGTGCAAATGCAAGAAAGCAGTCCTACATATTTAATCTGTGCATTGAAGAACATATCCTGATCAAAAGTGACTCCAAGATTCCTCACAGTGTTACTGGAGGCCAAGGTGATATCATCCAGAATAAGTATCTGGTTAGACACCATGTTTTTAGGGAGATTTTTAGGGCAAGTACAACAACCTCAGGTTTTATCTGAATTTAGAAGCAGGAAATTAGAGCTCCTGTTTGTCTTTAAAACATTTCTGTATCATGCAATGCCCTCTACTGCCATGAGAGCATGTACAGTAAAAAGAACAGGGTTCTGTGTGTGAAGAAGACTTCCTTAAAAGTATGTGCATGAATGAGTCATAGGTGAGTGATAAATGGCTTAACAAATAAAACAAACATTCCCCTGAAAAATGGTCAGGTAAAAATGAGTGAAAGCAGCCGGTGTGCAAAGAAAAATGTTGAAAGACCTTCAGAAAGCCTGGAGAACTATTGCTGGAAAGCTATTTCATCACATAATCCATCCTAGCTTACAGGATGCGGCGGCTACACAGGTACATGTACTTCATTACACAATACGAGGAGGCACAGAGAAAGATCCATGATGGCAGAAACAAATGTGTTTTTCATGCTGAGCTCTGATCAGGCATGACTTAATGTCCTTGGCAAATGATAGATTAACTTTAGTCACATAAAGCTGACTCTGTATTTGAGTGTAAGCTTTTATTAAGGTCAGAAATCAAGGTTTCAAATGCTGCAGAGAGAGTGAGTAATGAAAAGCAGTCACTCTGTGCTGGAGGGCCAACAAGTAGAGTGTGGAAAGAAACAAGTTCACTTAAGTTTATTTGGGAAAGTATGTGCAAGTATGAACTTGAATTGTTTATTCAAATGAAATTCCCATAACCGCTGATAATAGATGCCAGGCAACAGCAGCATACAATGATGGGTGCACTTTTCAGCATAAATCTTATCTTACCAAAAAACCCCGAAAACAAACCACAAACACCACATTTGAAAACAATTTATAGAACAGGGTGGTCTTGGTGGTGCAGCAGTTAGCACTGTCCTCTCACCGTTCTGTGTGGAGTATGCATGTTCTCCCCCGGTGGCGTGGGTTGCCCCGGAGTACTGTGGTTTCCTCACAGTCCAAAGGCTCGTTAGGTTAATTAGCGATTCTGAATTGCCCTTATGTAAAAGTGTACAGGGTCTCATTCATCTTGTGATAGTGTGGCAACCTGTACTCCCTGTACTGCATCTCTTGCCCAAGTGATAGTTTGGAGGGGCTTCAGCCCCCCAGCCCACTCCAAGCTCAATTTTGTTCAAGGAAGAGATGATGCGACAACTCAAATTTAAAATGAGCCTAAATCTTTCAAATCCTCCACATCGAAGGAGCCAGTTGAGGTGGTTCGAGTATCTCACTACCCCGCGATTACCCAGAGTTGAGACCAGGGAGCAGATTTGCAGTCTGAAGACACCTCTCTGCAGCTTCTCTCCTCCTGTAATCCCCCAAAACCCCACCCCCATAGAGATGGTGCCTGCTCCCAGACACAAAAAAAAAAAAAAAAGTTGTTGGATGGCTTAGTTTAAATGAATCAACACCCCCCAAAGTCACTGTCAGAATGCTTGAATCTGCCACTCCAGCTTATCATAGACCCTGGCAGTTTTAATTCATTTGAAAGCCGGACTCTTAGCCTTGTCCACCCTAATTGGAAAATTCAAAAATCTGTTTTGTATTTATCATCCGCCTGGCCCTTACTCAGTTTGTCTGATTTGTCATAACTGACTGTCTAATTGGACTCAAAATACAGATTCATGGGCGCCAGGGTGGTTCAGTGGTAGAGCAGGCCACCATGTATACCGCAAGGCTGGAAGCAGGCAGCGCAGGTTCGAGTCCTGGTCTGTCGCTCTTTCCTGCGTGTCTTCCCCATCCTTCTACCATCCCATCCCCATCTTCCCCATGTCTTCCCCACACAATCCCTCCCCAAGATTTTTTCCCTCAGGTTACTCACAAATACGAGCTCTGGGTTTCCTGCGTGGGAACAAAGGTTCAGTAGTGATCACAGACAGAGGCAGATAAATATGTGGATTCAGAAGAACCAGATCCACTAACTATTGTCAAAGCAACAATCAGGCATTGAATGGGTGCCTGAAAAGCTAATTCATGCATTTATTACTTCTAGGCTGGACTATTGTAACCTGTTATTATGAGGCTGTCCTAAAAGCTCCCTGAAAAGCCTTCAGCTGATCCAAAATGCTGCAGGGACTAGAAAGACAGAGCATATTTCTCGCATATTGGTTACTGTTCATTGGCTCCCTGTTAAATGCAGAATTGAATTTAAAATTCTTCTTCTCACATACAAGGTCTTGAATAATCAGGCCCCATCTTTTCTTAAAGACCTCATAGTACTGTATCACCCCATTAGAGCACTTCGCTCTCAGATTGCTAGCTTACTTGTGATTCCTGGGATAATCATTTCATTATTAATCTCTGGCTCTCTTCCACGGCATGTCTTTTGTCCTGTCTCTCTCCCTTCATCCCCAACCGGTCACAGCAGATCACCGCCCCTCCCTGAGCCTGGTTCTGCCGGTTTCTTCCTGTTAAAAGGGAGTTTTTCCTTCCCACTGTCACCAAGTTTTTGCTCATAGGGGGTTGTTTTGACAGTTATGTTTTCACTGTAATTATTTTATTTTATTTCAGTGAAATAAATGGTACCTGTGGTAAACAGTAGGTATTCCTGTGCTTTACATATATTTTACAAAATCTCTTGTTTCCAGAAACTGTTGGAGTTGAACAATCTCCATTCGCTGGTGTCAGTGGTGTCCGCTCTGCAGAGTGCTCCCATCTTCAGACTCAGCAAAACCTGGGCGGTAAGTTTTGTGCATTCTTTAAAGTAAGAAAACATAAGCCTGTTTCAAATTATACTGAGTTGGTAGTTTGTGGTATTAACGAGGTTTCCATTAATGCTTTTTTTGTATGTCTTCTCTCTGCTGTCTCCATATGCATGTTAAATACTACTGTCTAGTTACTAATTTCTGCATCCCAGGGTTCTAGTCAGAAAAATTTCACTGGCTGGCGCTAGACCAGGGCGGCCCTCTCTGTATCGAATAACTGCTAGCTAACTGTGATGATAGTGATCGGTTCTAGGTAGCTAACAGTGGAAATTCTCAGCCCCAGCGCCAAGGTATCTCAGCAAGGCGGAGCCCCGGGTGATCAGGTGCTAGCTAGAACCCTGCACCCTATTTGCATAAGTGTTGGTGACATTTCTAAGTCAAAGGTATGTTGCCAAGCAGCAAATCCATCCATCCATCCATCCATCTATTTTCTTCCGCCTCTCCGTGGCCGGTTCGCGGGGGCAGCGGCCTAAGCAGACAAGCCCAGACCTCCCTGTTAAGGAGGTGTGAAGACATTTGCAAACTTTGTGACATATTGTTGAATTTATAATAAAGTGGAGCTTGGGAAACACAATCTCATTCAGCTGTGCACTCCCAGCTGTATAGTCTGAGTGACAATAAAGTTTACTTTGACTTTGACTTCATTGTGTTTGTCTATCCAGGCATGCTTTTACTGTATTGACAGTCTATATGGGACATTTCTGTGCTCATAATTCCATCAATTCTGACAAGATTTCCAACACCATTGTCTGAAATGCAGCTCCAAACCATGACAGAGCTTCCACTATGTTTAACAGATTTGCTGTAGATACTCACTGTGGTACTTCTCCCCTGACCTCCTCCATACAATTTGAACTAAAATTTCTTATTTGTATTCATCACTCCATAAAACATTCATGGTTCATTATTAAGTGGCTTAGCAAGCAAACAAGCATCAACAACAGCAACAAAAAAGTTCCTCTTCAGGTACAAGGACTGGACTGAAATTGATTTAAAAGCAGTCAATGTCTGAAGAACAACTTTGAAAATCCTTCATGAAGCCTGGATTTCACTTAAAAAGTACAGTTGGTAAAAGTCTGGCTTCTCTTATGCAAAATATAAAAAAATTATGGTGTCTCAAGACTTCTGCACAATATGAAAGTTTAAAGAAATTTATAGCATAAATCAAAATATTAAATTGTAACCTGACATTTAAAAAAAGTAGGACTGAACAAAGAACATTCCAGCAAACAATAAATGAAAAATTAGGTCCAATTTTTAGAATCAGACATAATCTGCACATCTGCTTCAAGATCTATAATATGAGGACGTTTGTGTGCAAAAAAAATTTTTTTTTGCAGTCTAAAATGTCTGAATGATCAAATTGACTAAAGTTTGATCCATTTTTATTACATTTTCAAAACTTAACTTTGATTAAGGTTTTAAATTACAGCAGGTTAAAATATTTCAGTATGAAAGCTATCAAAACAATTTAAGCTATATAAGACACAGTTTTGGTGCCATCTCTTGGTTAAAATCTGCAAGTGACTCAAAGGGGCGTGTTTATAGTGGAAAGTCAATACCAGGGTTCTAGCTAGCACTTGATCACCCAGCGCTGTGCCGGCCTGAGAATTTTTGCTGTTAGCTACCGGAACGGATTGCTGTTGTCACAGTAACAAAGCAGTCGTTTGGTACAGAGCTGGGAGCGGCCTTTTTAAGTGGTTGTATGTTCATCTTGATTGGAACTATTAATTTATTACAGACATTATTTTTTCTCTCTCTTTCTCTCTCACCAGAATTTTTTTGATTTCTACTGTTGATTTACAGCATTACTACCAAAAAGAAAATCTACCGGGTCATCGACTTGACATGACAGACTGGGAGCACTAGTTTATTGTAAACACAAACGAAAGAACTGAGTTCATCATGTCTATAATTATAATTTTTATAATTTATAGTGTTTCTGTTCCTATTCAAATAAAAGGCTCTGCATGAGAAGATGAAATCATGTGTTCTTGTTTCCTCTCTGTTGTAGCTGATCAGTCGGAAAGACAAGGCCACGTTTGAGAAGCTAAACTATCTGACATCCAAGGAGGAGAATTACACCCGCATGAGAGAATATATTCGCTCCCTGAAGATGGTGCCCTGTATTCCTTACCTTGGTGAGTCTGCCATCTGTGTCATGGGATTTTCTCCGAATTTTCAGTGAGAATGCGGGAATTCGAAGGCCAGCATCCTTTCCAAACATACATATGTACTTTCTTTTGGGGTTAATAAAAGCTCAAATTTCATTGGACACAATTGGAATCAAGGAAAATCTTATGTCAAAGAGCAAGTGAAATACACCTGGAAGGATTTTCACAATGGAAATTTCAAGAAAGCATCCTTCTTTAAATTTCCAAACCCGACAGGAGTATAAAATGTTGGTATTGTGCATTTCTGCAAATTGTGAATATATGCATACTGTATATCAATATTATACAGTCTTATGTCGATTCCCTAAACACTTAAAATTGATGCAAGTGGTTTGAATAAGTCATGTTATGTGGCCAGAAATGTTGATCTGACTTAAACATGTTTGGAATGTTTTGAAAGGAAATGTAGAACAGCACAGCTCCTTCCTTGCAAAGACTTTGATGTCTGTATTTTAACCTTTAACCTTTTATTAGGTTTTAATTTTCCATAAGAGCAAATATCCTACCTTTCAGCTTAGAAGTAATGCAAATACTATAAGAGTTAACATTAAAATCATGTCACAGGGGTGCACTCACTTTTTATATGCCTGTCGAAAGATGGGACGTATTATGTGAACACTCATGGTGATTGGGTGTCTGGGCACCTGGCGACCACTGAAGTGTCTCAGCATTAACTCGAGAACCGTGTGGCCCACACTTAGCAAACTTCATGGGTAGATGGCAAGTTCAAGGCAAGTTTGTGATTGTATATGGGGTTACTGGGGTCAAGATCTGGTTCACTGTTACTTAAAATAGAAAAACGGTGTCCACTCAATAATTGGGTGACAATGAACAGGGTTAATACAGTGTGATGGGCAGTTATGTGCAGGGTTTGTGTGGGTGCTGTAAATCCTTGACAATCATGAATTTGTGGTGTGGTGTGTTTTCAAAGTTTGAACAGTAGTTAATGGATAAAGTGCTTCGAATTCTCTTCTTTCTATCTGCTCATCAGAACCTGAAACACATTTTCAAGTAGTTTGGTTTAATTTCATTCAGTCAGTCTTGTATTAGTTTTAGGCAACAAAACAGCAAGTGAAAATCAAAGTAAGGTGAAAAAATAATGTGTAAAACATAATGGTATGACACTGGACAGGAATACTGTACTCTGGTTGGATGTCTCATATTTGCCTCCTAATGAAGATTTGACAGTTACATGAGGTGGATGCAGTGCAATAGAAAATCATTTAAAACCCCATACTGTACATTTTGCTCTCTGGAGCAATGAGATCACATGTGAAAGAATTATACACGTGCATATTGTTTCCACGACATTGCAATAGTCCACAGTGCAGAGGGGTTGGTGTGTTGAACTGTCAGAAGATCCATCATTTTAATAACAAATCCAAATATTAGATTAATTCAAGAGGAAAAAGCCCATCAATTGGTTTGGAGAAAAAAATAGCCAGTATTCTTTCCTGTAGAGTTGATCCCAGTATATATTTTGCATACTTAACACTATATTACAAATGTCATTAAAAATGGGAAGAACAAGTTTATTTGCCAGCAATTAGTTTTGATCTCTGAATGTTCATTTCTTTGTTCTTTTGCATTAATGTATAATAACTGTGGATTTTGTTCTATGTTAAAAAACAAAAACAAAAACAAAAAAACCTGCATGAGTAACAGCCTGCATAGAAAAAGGGATATAGACATCATGCTACATTCACTACACGTAAGGTTGTATGCTTTCGATTTGTGTGCAGTGTAGCTTTATGAGCTCAAAAATATAAATAAAACCATTACATGTAGGACAAATTATCCTATAGTCACTACATGGGTCTCGGCAGTTTGAGTTTTACTTTATGAATGTAAAGCAAACAAAAAAAAACAAACATTGAAGTTCAACCGATGATGCCTGGTCTTATAATGCAGAATCCCGTTGGAGGTAATGTCTTGTTAACTTTAAGTTTTGACAGTCTGAGCAGTTAATGGAAGGTATTTCCATTGGGTCGTATCATCATGGTCACTTTTTTCAGAGAATAAGCTCCTCCTCTGAACTCAGCCCAGTAGATCCCATCCTGATAGCGGCTGCGGTAATGCCCACCTCTGTACCACACTCCATTCAGATTGGAATGAGCACAGGCATTATACCACCATCCTCCCTTATGGTAGTGGGCGCAATTCCCTGGAAACACAAAGAGAAAAAAAGACCCATTGTTACACAAGCAATGTGGTCTTCTGCCTGCTTAGTGGTTAGGGCTCGAATTGATCATTAATCAATGAACCCAGCAGTGTTCTATACGGCTGCTTTCATGTAATTTCTGCCTAAATAGCTGTGTGTGTGTGTGTGTGTGTGTGTGTGTGTGTGTGTGTGTGTGTGTGTGTGTGTGTGTGTGTGTGTGTG
>JAVDPK010002319.1:508839-521202 GCA_034780415.1 Cichlasoma orientale
ACAGTACATTAGTTTGTATGTGTTCTATTATATATGACATAAATGTATTTACTTGTTGCCTACATGAAGTTAATCATACTTTCTATCAGTCTTTGTCCCAGCAGAGAGATCTGAAATAAAAATCATTTAATTTGGCAAAGCTAAAAGAGGTTGGGGGTGGTTAGTATGACATGTTCATATATTGCAGTAAAGTGTTTGAATTGGTTTTGATTTACACTCTTATAATGTCACAAGAGCCACTGAACAGTTCTGCTAACCACAAAGGCAGTCCCATGAGCCCCTCAGACTGACTGTGACAATGTGTGACAAACAGGGGCCGCATGTATGCGACGCTGGGCCCCAACTGGAGGGTCCCTCTTCGCAACTCCCCCCGGAGCTGCAGCTATGTTTACAGGTACAGTAAATAACATCAGTATTACAGTAATAAAAGAGGATGTGTGGGAGAATCCAGTGTTTGACTCACTCTAGTGTTTGATGTTTTATCTTACTTCATTCCCTAAACTGCATGCTGGGCATATCAAAAGTATCAAAAGGAGCTTTATTAGTTACAGGAACACTGACTAAATTTTGGGTTATTATGGCAGTTCCTTAAGTCACTAAAGCGTCAGTTTATCAAATTCCCCCCAAAAATTGCCCCTTAATTGAGTTTGAATTGGGAGTGTTTCTTCACAAGAAAGTACATCTAATTGTTGACAGTCATTCAGAGTAACAATGATGCTGCTGCACAAGAATAAAAAAGCATAAGAAAAAGCATAAAAAATCCAATATGTAACAAATTAGTTCAATACGCCAGTTTACAGTTCACACCAGTTTGCAGTGCTGAGCACCATAAACTCAATTATCTGAAATTCCATTCCGAAAAAAAATATGACTCTTTTTGTCCTCTGTCTAAAGAAGATGACACAAACTCAACTGCCTCCATCATTGGTCACATTGCTCACCTTCCAATCAGTGAAATAATGGCTTTCTACAACCATTAAGTAAGCTAACCCACTGTTACTGTCCATCCATCCACTCTCTTCTGCTTATCCAATTCAGGGTCAAATGGGGGTTGGAACCTATCCCAGCTACTATTACTTTGGACCTCATATTGAGTCTTCCAATCAATCACAAACAAATGCAAGTGTAACAACATTTATAATCATTTCCGAAGCAGCTCATGGTTGGGAGGTGCAAAGTCGTCATTGTATAATGTGAGAAAAAGTGGGGTGTACTGCAGTTTCGGTTGAGCTTTGTTCATTTTACACTTTCACTTCAGAATGTTTGATTAAAAAAGATAGAAGGTCCTGTAACCAGGTGCAGACTTGGAGAAAACTGAGGAAAAAAACATAACAGTGTACCCTGCCTTTTACCCTACGACCCTCAGAAAAAATTCAACCTGAATTTGATAAGCCGAAGAAGATGGACGGACGGATGATATAATTAAAATAATTAAAAATGTCAATTGTTGTAAATTAAATAAAATCAAAATAATCTATTATATACATTATATTACCAAAAGTATATGCTCGTCTGCCTTCAGACGAAGTGACATCCCGTTAGACACTGATGTTGGACAAGAAGGCCTGGCTTACAGTCTCTGTTCTAATCCAGCCCAAAGGTGTTCTATTTGGGTTGAGGTCAGGATTCTGTGCAGGCCAGTCAAGTTCTTTCACATCAAATTTGCTCATCCGTGTCTTTATGGACCTTGTTTTGTGCGCTGGTTCTCATATTGCTCAGCCATGAGCAATATGCCATCAAAACCCATTTAATGAACCCCTCTACGCACTGTTGATGAGCTAATCTGAAGGCCACATCATGTTTGGAGGTCTGTGGTGATTGACTGCAGAAAGTTGGCAACGTTTGCACACTATGCACCTCAGCATCTGCTGACCCTGCTCTGCCATTTTACATGGCCTACCACTTTGTGGCTGAGTAGCTGTCATGCCCAGTCACTTCCACTTTGTTATAATACCACTAACAGTTGACAGTAGTGAGAAATTTTCATCACTCGACTTGTTGCACAGGTGGTCTTGTATCACAGTACCACACTGGAATTCACTGAGCTCCTGAGAGTGATCCATTCTTTCACAAATGTTTTTAGAAGCAGTCTGCAGCCTAGGTGCTTGATTTTATACACCTTTCTGTCACTTGTATTTGCAATCTCATTCTTTTGGTCACTACCCAAAGCTTGTGACCGTAGGTGAGGGTAGGGACGTAGATTGACCGGTAAATCGACAGCTACGCTTTCACGCTCAGCTCCCTCTTTACCATGACAGACTGGTGCAGCGTCCGCATCCCTGCAGATGCAGCCCAATCTGTCTGTCAATCTTCCGTTCCCTTCTCCCGTCACTTGTAATCAAGACCCTGAGATACTTAAACTCCTCCATCTGGGGCAGCAACTCGTCCCTGAGCCAAAGAGGGCACTCCACCCTTTTCTGGCTGAGGACCATGGCCTCAGACATAGAGGTGCTAATTCTCAAGCCAGCTGCTTCATACTCGGCTGCAAACCATTCCACTGCGAGTTGGAGGCCACCACCTGATGAAGCCAACAGGACCGCATCATCTGCAAAGAGCAGAGATGAGATCTTGAGGCCACCAAGGCGGAAGCCTTTCGCCACTTGGCTATGCCTAGAAATTCTGTCCACAAAAATTATGAACAGAAACGGTGACAAAAAGCAGCCCTGATGAAGTCCAACAGCCACAGAAAACAAGTCCGACTTATTGCTGGCAATATGGACCAAGCTCTCGCTGTGGTTGTACAGGGACTGAATGGCCCGCAACAACGGGCCAGACACCCTATAGTCACCTCCCACAGGATACCTGTTCACTGATGGTTGTTCACACATCTGTGTCCACTGTGAACAACCATCAGTGAACAGAGGAAGTGGATTACTTCACCAACTTTCCCCCAATCAGTAGACCTCAATAGGTCACTTGATAGAATGGGGCGAAGTCCCAAATTAGTTTCACCAGAAGCCACTGATTGTAATGACCCACGCCTCCTTTCACACCTTGGTGCATGTGATTATACACATGAACAATAGGGGGTCACAACGAGCTCCAGGGGACTACGCCCACTGGGGTTTAAATACCTGGGGCTCTTTTGGTTTAATAACTGAAGAAGCCTTTCGGATGAGAAGTGAAACGTCTTCAAGAAACAAAAAGGAGTCCAGTCGCTCTCTTTTTCAAGCTCCAGAGACATTTGACCTTTTTCACATAGATTCATAATTCACTTTATAAGTATGTCATCTACCTTGCATTCACACCTACTGCCAGAATCACCAATTAACCTAACATTGATGTCTTTGGATTGTGAGAGGAAGCCAGAGTACTCCAGATCAAACCCACATAGCCAGAGGGAGAACATGAGTTTCCACAACCATAGAACCTTCTTGCTGAGAGGAGTTCTAACCACAGAACCCAGGCTCTTTGAGTACAAAAATAGAAATGGTAAAGGCTGTATTTTTTCCACCAAACATGTAAATATGGCTGAGGGTTCTTATGATTAACAAAATATTGCAATCTTTTTTGTAGACAGCGACTGTACAGTGTAGGTAAAGTGGGTGGAGCAAACAGTACACTGATATGGACAGCAGATGTCATTCTTTACCAGTTTCTCTTCACTGCTACAGTCTGTGTGAGTCAGTGAAGAGGTGACATGTGCTCCTTGTTTATCTTTTTGCGTTATTCATTTAACATAACATAGGCTACCTTTGGAAATAATAATATTAATGTTGCTCACTCTGATGTTGTCACTAAAATACTATAATTCGTTACCAACTGTTCGTTTTACATTTCATCTACGTGTGAGAGTTCAAATCACTCTTTTTGATACTGAGAAGTGTTCTCCGCCTTGTTTCCCATCCTCACCATCCTCCAGAAAGAGCATCACAGTGTGTTCAACAAAAAAATGCACTCACTGATCTTTGAATACTGTTTACAGTGTTGAATGTTCTTCACTAACATCTTTAGCTCCTCTGCTACCAATTCCTGTTATGGATGCAGCGAAACTGGTAGCGTGACCATTGAAGGACCCCTGCGAAGGAAAACACTGCTGAAGGAGGGACGAAAGCCCAAGGTATGGTGAGCTTTGAGTTCACTGCAGTTTAAGCCATTATTTTCCCTTCAGCATGGTTCAGAATGTCAGTAACTTCAAAAGAATTGTAGGTGACAGTGAGCTGTTTTCAGCCTGTCTGTGTATTTGCTGTCTGGCAGTTGTCCTCATGGACCAGATTTTGGATCATTTTGTCTGGATCAACGCTGACATTCTATGGAGCGAAAGCACTGCGAGCCTCTGAGAGGAAGCATGTAAGTTTGATGCCTTGAAAACACCAGTCTTCTCCTACAGTCATGTGAAAAAGAAAGTATACCCACTTTTATTTCCAAGGTTTTATATATGAGTGTATGAACAACAAATGTCACACCCTGTCACTATTAAAAATAAAAACTAAGCCAAAATGCAGGAGCAGTATGTGAAAAACTAAATGATTCAATAGCTTATAGAAGTACCTACAGCAGCTATAAATATAGGTAATCATTGTCTGTATGATTTTATCATCTCTCACAGTGATGTGGAGGAATTTTGACCCTCTCTTCTTCACAGCGTTGCTTCAGTTCATTGAGGTTTGCAGACATTAGTTTATCCACAGCTCTTAGCGTCAAACCACAGCATTTCACTCAGGTCCACATCTGCGTAACGCACTTTCAGCTCAGCTCTAGCTGTCGGATAGCTCGACTCAATGACTGCAAGGTGCTCAGTTCCTGTGGCTGCAAACCAAACCACGTCATCACCCCTCCATCACTGGGTTTATGACTTGTTTGTGGCGATAAGATGGTTTTCACCAAACATGTATGTGCCTAATGGCCAGATATGCTCACTTTGGTCTTGTCCGTCCACAGAACATCATTCCAGAAGTGCTGTTTTTTGTTCACATGCAATTTTGCAAACACAAAATATGCTGTCATGTTCTTTGAAGAGAGAACCTTTCCAAATAAGCCATACTTAGTTCAGTCTTTTTCTAACTGTGCTGTCATGAACTGGGGCCTGTAGAGTCTGAGATGCAGCTCTTGGGTTTTCTGCACAGCCAGACTTTGGGGTGAATTTGCTGAAACATTCACTCCTGGGAAGATTGGCAGCTGTGTTAAGTATTCTCCACGTTCTCACTGTAGAATTATGGACTTGAAGTTGTTTGGAAATGTCCTTTTTAGCCTTTTCAGATTGATGAGCAGCTACAATTGCTTCTCTAAGATCACTTCTGATGTCTTTCCTCCTTGGCAGTGTTTAACACACACCTGAATGCTCCAGGCCAGTAAAACCTCTGCTTTTATAGAGGTGGTCACACTTGCAGATGATCAATCGATCAAGCCCGTTTGATAATCATCTCAAGGCTGCTACTTAATTCCTGTGGAAGTAATAAAAGTGTGCTCATTCTTCACGCACTGTTCCTACGTTTTGGCTTCGTTTTTGTTGAATAAAAAACGTCATGATGCAGTTGGTGTTGTTTTTCATCTGAGGTTGTGCTTTCCTCATTTTAAGACCTGCTAAGGACCGGAGGATTTTTTATTATGTCCTGATATGTAAAAGATAGACATGCATGTATAAAGACAGAGCCTCTGGTGTAGGATGTGATTTGTAGCTTAGCGCTGGAATTCATGTTTGTCAGAAAAGATTGTTGCTTTTCTTCATGACTTTGCTGTTCAGACTCTGGTGAATTCACTCTTCGCTCTGTTTTGGTGCAGTACAAATCAAACCCCTGTAAGAAAGTTTGTGTGATTGGCTGGATGGTGATACTGCCAGATGACCCAGCCCGACCCAACATCTTCCAGCTCAATGACCCAGACAAAGGTCAGCCTCACACCACCAGCAGAGCTCCTGTTGCCTTTTTTTTTGTCTTTATTTAAGTTCAGATACTCAGACAGAGACCATTCATGTTACTTCACAGGCAATGTTTACAAGTTCCAGACAGGATCCAGGTTTTCAGCAATCATCTGGCACAAACACCTGGAGGAGGCTTGTAGGAACAGTAGACCTCAGGTATGTTCAAGCGCACACAGCACGCCGTTTGGCTCACAGGAGCATCATGAAACATCTCTTTTTCATGAAGAGATCATTGAACGGTGTTACTGTGTTTCCCACAAGTGGTATTCCTTCCTGTGTTGCATCAGCAGCACTGGTTGAAGCCTGAAAAGCCATTAATTTATTCATTTTCTTAACCACTTATTCAGCTTAGGGCCATGAGGAGTCTATCCCTTCTGGCTTTGCTGATACTTCAGTTCCAAACTGACTCATCAAAAGCCTTTTTTATGCTTTGAAAATAAGTTTCAATATTCCTTTTGGCCCTGGGGGTTCCCTAGCAGTGTAGGGTCTTTATAATGAGTAAACTGAGTAAACTTCAGTGCACTGGTTAGCAGTGAACTTCCAGACGTTTAAGTACTTTGAAGAATATTTACCCTCTATGGTGACACTGAGACATGGATATGATGACGTATCATATTTTGTAGATTTTGTTTTGGTGCTTTGGTGGCTTCATTGTTTGCTTTATGTATTGTTTACTTCAGCCCATTCACAATGCATCATCATATTCTTCCTCACTGCAACCCTTCCTCAATAACTCTTGTTTCCCAGTTGGAAAATAATAGACGACGCATTTTAAATCAGCATGTGGGTAACAGTGCTGATTTAATCTTTGTGTGGGAAACACGACATTAGCTGGACTGATGTCAGCATAATGGAGCAGACGCCGCCTGCAGCATCACTGATTTCACTCTAACAGCACTTCCTGCAGGTGCAGGTACACATTTCCTGCTCTGCATTAAACCGCACGAGCTTTTAGCTTTACACACAGCTGGACATTTAGCAGTAAATAATAATAGTAATCGTTTTCTCATTATAGCCTATAAGGAGTGAATGCATTCATCACATCAGCACACAGATGTTGTTGTTAAAATAAAAAATCAACTAAAACAGCTGTACAGACACTAATGTACTAATGTACAAGTTAGTTAGGGTCAGGTCAACTGTCACAAGGTGAGTTGTCAGCCATTAGCATTTTTCTTAAGAGTTATCAAAACTAGTGGGAGTGGAAAGGGTCAAGCTCACAAGATGGTGTGGGCACACAGACTAGAAATTCTTCCTAGTAAGGTAACTTTATTCTCAGTGGTCTGTGATGTCATGCTTGGCTTTTATGTGTGCTGGTTTGAGAAGAAGAATGTGGCACCATACTGTACACCAGGCTGCTTCTTACTCAACCTACAAGCTGCTTAGTGTAGTTTTTTTCACTCACTTGTGCTGAATATCTGCTCTGTTCTCTCAACAGATACCTGCAAATCTTATGTCATTTGAATGAGCGCAGCCCTTATTGAGCAGGATTATTATTGTGCCAAACTCTGCTGTTTGGGAATTATAGACTAAATAAGGAACTCGATGGCACTGATGGAAGTGTGAGAATCAAGAAGCGTATGAGGCTGTAGAAGAAGCTCTGTGACGCTGGAAGTGTGACTGTAATGCCCATCCACCTGCTGTCATCTTCACCGGGACAAGTCTCATACGATCTCTATAAAACTGCAGTCAAAGGAAGACTTTCACGAGGCTGGATTACTTCCTCTAAGCTTCCATGTTCTCTGTCATTTGTTATGCTGCTATAATGTGTGCGTGCACACATTGGTTCTTTTGGCCCATGTTGGGTTTGTGATTGGGTGAAAAGATGTATCCGTGTATTAATGTGGATGCCAGTGTTAGATGACTGCTGGCTGATGCTGATCTCCAGTTCACAGACTGGTGTTGCACAGCCTTCATACGGAACCGGAGATTTCAACAGGGAAGGCAGCCAAAAAAAAAAAACCCTGGATGAATATTTGTTTTGTTTTCAAGTAGATTGAACGATTTAGTTGACTCTGAATGTTATCATCATAAGGAAGTGGAAAGTGGGCAGCACACATCCCCACTCATGAACTTGGATCCATCAGAAGAGGTCTGGCATCATCTCAAGGCCTCATTATGTCAATCAAAGATCAGCACTGCAGCAAAAAAGGCAGAAGCTGAGTCGTCATCGCCTTCAGCCCTGTGACATTACAGTTCAGCTGAATCTGATCCACAGTAGAAGATTTGTATTCATAGAAAAACAGTATTTAACCATAAAGGTCGTGTTTACCCGCTCTACCTCAGTTGGTAGTCCTCCTGTAAAATGTTTGCAGATGTATATAACAAGGTTTACAAATAGGAAAAATTAATATTTTCTACAGAACAAATTAGAAATGGAACCGTGGAAACAATCCTGAACAAAGTGAAAATTTCAGTTAATAAAACTGAGGAAACCCAGTTGTTGTCTACACCAGTGTGCTGAGGTAGCTGGCTGAGTGAAATTAAAGCAATTTACAATGAAGTACCAAGTTTTCATGAATCAAATGTGTGTAAATACTGTATTTGTATATAAAAGAGTTTATTTTTTGACAACTGGCTATCAAAGGGATGGATTATCAATGATTCACCAGCTTCAGAGACACTCGATGGGAAGCCACTGTAAAAATTGGACCAGCTCCTGGTCTCCATCTGAAGGACATCAGGATAAAACTCCATTAGCACTGGTATTAATAAATGATCTGCTCGAAAAGCAAAATACTATATTAATTTGAAATGCTAACTCTGTTTTATTGGATGGGTTTACTTTTCTCGGGTTTTCTTAACCAGCGAGGCTACAGGAAGTGATGTCAAGGCTCTTCGTTATCAGCCTATCAGAGAGCCTCATGTGGTTATGAATTTAGCACCCTCCCAAAAAATAATAATAATAGCGGTATTAGCTTTGACATACACTGCTCAAAAAAATTAAAGGAACACATTTTAATCAGAGTCTAGCATAAAGTCGGTTAAATTTGTGCAATATTGATGTGGTCAGTATGTGGCAGGCGGGGCTGTTAATCACTTTCAGCTGCATTGTTTTTAATGAAATCAACAGCAGTTGCACCAGAGGACAACAATGAGACAGCCCCCAACACAGGAATGCTTTTCAAGGTGGAGGCCACTGATGTTTCCCCCTCCTCATCTTTTCTGACTGCTTTGTCCCTAGTTTAGCATTTGTCTAAGCTCAGTGTCACTCCTGGTATCAATCAGCGTTACCTGGACCCTACAGAGGTTGCACAGATTGTCCAACTTCTCCAGGATGGCACATCAATATGTGCCATTGCCAGGTTTGCTGTGTCACCCAGCACAGCATGGAAGAGATTTCAGGAGCCAAACAGCTGCTCTAAGAGAGCTGGACAGGCCCGTAGAAGGTCCATAACCCATCAGCAGTACTGGTATCTGCTCCTTTATGCAAGGAGGAAGAGGATGAGCCCTACAAAACGACCTCCAGCAGTCTCAGACCAGGGGTGTCAAACTCAATCAAAAATGGGTCAAAATTGAAAACAATTTGTGGGTCAAACTGAAAATATTTTAATCAGGAATTTGACTTCGAATGGCCAGAATACAGGAACTGTGTTCCTCAACACATTAAATGTAAAATTATATTTTTCTTCAAGAAAAAGTGACAGTGATTTAAACATTTGCCTCTCATAAAGAAAACTGTTTGTGTTGCGGTGCTCATGATGTGCTCTGGCTTCAGGACTTTGCTGTGCAGCGTTTCCTGCTGTGTGATGCAGTGATGCACTGTCAGCTCACCTGTGCAGGTCTCCCTCTGCATCTTCTTCCGCACGCATCCCACCAGTTTACTCTTTTCTGCAGTGAAAAGAGTAAATTGGTGCACATGGGTTCACCTCCGATGTCAGCGAACAGGTCCTTGTTTTCAAAGTCCACGTTTCATTTGGCCATTTTTGAGGCGTCAGGCTAGCTTAAATGTTGCTGTAAAAAGTCCTGACCAGATCACCGTGTCATTGGCAACACAAGAAAACGGATTAGTGCACAGGTCTTGACGTGCACGGCAGCTGTTGCAGTGCATGGTGGGTTTTGCGGTATGAGTGGTGGAAGTGCTATTTACCAGCGGGCCATTAATAATAGCCATATAAAATTATTTCACCTGTGTCTTAGACCAAACAATCACAAACAAACTTCGTGAGAATGGCCTGAGGGCCCAACGTCCTCTAGTGGGCCCTGTGCTCATTGCCTGGCACCGTGGAGCCTGATTGGCATTTGCATTAGAAGAACTGGCATTCACAGATGAGAGCAGGTTCGCCCTGAACATGTGACAGACATGAAAGGGTCTGGAGAGGTCGTGGAGAGCGTTATGATGCTCGTAACATCAATTAGTGTTTAGTTGTGGGTCAGTGATGGTCTGGGGAGGCATATCCATGGAGGGGCACAATGGCACACTGACTACGTGGCCTTGAACCCACTGTCGGTCCTGGGTTCCTCCTGGTGCATGACAGTGCGCCTCATGTGGCGAGAGTATGCAGGCAGTTCCCGTATGATGTAGGAATTGATAATCCTGACTTACCCCCCCCCCCCCACACACACACACACACACTTACCCAAATCCAATACAGCAGCTCTGGGACATTATGTTGAGTCCATCCCACACTGCCAGGTTGCACCTCAGACTGTCCAGGAGCTCAGTGATGTCCAGATCCGGGAGGAGATCCCCACTGTCTGTAATTTCATTAGGAGCACGTCCCCGACTGTCAGGCATGCATACAAGCACCTGGGGGGCATACAAACTACTGAGTACTATTTTGAGTTGCTGCAATGAAATTTCAGCAAAAAAAAAGAAAGAGACTAGCCCGCTGCTTAACTGTTTTCACTTTGAATTCAGTCCTCTGTTGGTTGATATTCATTCATAATACATTACCCAGTTCATGATTTTCCCCATTCAGATATGATGCTTTTAAAGTGTTATTTAAAATTTTTTCGAGTAATATATTTTTTAAACAAGGATTACACATTTTCAGACAGTCTTTCTAGAAGACATTTGTAAATGAATAATACTCATGTATTATTCATTTACAACATAACAACAGAAAACGGAGCTGAAATTGAATTTAAAACCCTGTCTAATCTCTATGGTAGGGAATCTGAATGGCAGAATAGTAGTTTCAAAAAGCTGCAGGCAGTCCGATGAAATGGTCAGAAGAGAGTTGCGAAATGTTTGACCTTCGACCTTGATATTGCACAGTACACTAAGCAACATGAGCATACTCAGATTTATTTATCAGTTCTTTTCACACACCTGATCTTAAGCCAAGTCTACACTGGGTGCATTTGAGTCATTGTACATGCTTTGTTGCTGATGATGGGTTGCACTGGGTACTTAGGTAACCCTGTAATGGATTTACGACCCTATCATATATCCTGTGTTCTCACTGGTACTTGCTTCAATTGCTCACCTCAAAATTGAGAAAAGTTTGTGTCGCCACCATTTTTTTTTTCTCGTTCATAGTCATTTGATCTTGTTCATAGTTTGACTTTCTAAAGCATCTGGTTGCAACGTCACTGCTAATCACTGCATAGCTTTACGTTTCCCCCACCTGCCAAATCCCACTTTAAGCCCGGGTTCTGTAGGGAATAATTAGGTAGGATGTTGGAATTTGCTTGGGTTGGGACTGATATGTTGACCTCTTCAGCTAACTGTGGATACATCTGTACTGGAGCAACGTTATGCAAAAAGTAAAAGAAGAAAATTGTCAATACAAATTGGCATTAATATGGTTTGTGGTAAATCAGAAACACTATAAAGCTTGTTAGTTGTACGGCTGCAGTTTGTCGGTCCACTTTGATTGTTCCATGGATGGACAGTACTTTGTGTAGACATCAGAATGAATTGTCTTTTTTTTTCTGGCACATGAAGAATGGTCTCTCTGCCCATGTCAGTACACAGGCTTTCCATTAAAACCAAAGACCTTATAGGTTGGTTACATATACTGTAAGCTGGATGTAGCTTCTAGGTCTGAAAAGTGAACCCAATGCGGAAGTGCCTTAAACATCCATTTTTCTAATGCTCAGAAGTGAGCGGCACCTTTGTCTGCAAGAAGAGCTCCAGTTGTATAGAAGTCTGTGGGAAAACAGCCCCTGGCTTCAGCATGATGTTCATTTTGGAAATTGTGCTTAGATTGGTGCCAGAAATGAGGATAAAGCAGGATGTGCTCATTGGGTAACTATTTACTGTTTCACAATCAGATCTGCCACACATGCATGACATCATGCCAATTTGAAAGCACTCAGCTTGGAGCTTCTTAACTAACGGGGCATGTCATGGTGGTTCTGGACATCTTTGTATCTACAGTCTGTCACTGATTATGACCTAATATAAGCTGTGCTAATGTTAATGACGCTCTCTGGATAAAACCAAAACTAAATGAAATCGATTTAACTTTATCTTAAACACACACACACACACACACACACACACACACACACACACACACACACACACACACACACACCCACACCCACACACA
>JAVDPK010002319.1:521987-532023 GCA_034780415.1 Cichlasoma orientale
AACAGGAATGGTTATATATATATATATATATATATATATACATAAAAGATATGTGTGTGTGCCACTTCATTATTTTTCCCTGTGTGAAATTTTGATAGAATTAGTTCATCCTGGAGTCCAAATGAACATTTCTGCCACAGGTACTTTAGGAAATTGTGCATTATTGAGAAAAAAAATAGATCAGCGAATCCAAAAAGAAAATGTTGTGACTATAATTTCTGTTCTCTGAAGAAGAGAACAGAAGAGAAGAGGAACAAGGTACAAAATATATAATATGGGATTACCACATCCAATACTATACAGTATGTGTTGTAAATGGACTGGTTCTTATATAGCACTTTTTTTTCCTCAAAGTGCGAGACCTACTGCAATACTGCAAGTCATTCCTGCACATGTTCTGCATTGGATGCTGCCACCGTGATGTCACTCAGAGGTAGTTTGTCATTCTTCAGTGTAGCTTATCATCCATCTTTGTACACAGTGTATCTTACACATATTGACTTGAGAACCAGAAGAGTGCACATATAGACTATATTTCTCCCACACTGGCAGTTTTCTTTCATTTACCTAATAATCTAAATACATATGATCCAAATATAGCGTATCTTAGCTTATATTCTTTAAAATGATGATACATGCATCATATTAAATGTACCATAAAGAATTTATCCTCTGCTTTTAGTTGTTTTATGTTTTTACTGAATTTCTTTGAGGAAGTACGGCTTGTGTTCTGAAGGATATGCATGTACTTTTTTGTGTATAAAATTTTTTATTGTTTGTAACTGTGAATAACATAACATAATCACTGGGTTATGATTATCAGTCTGTGTTTTTGTTTTTTTGGACAATTTATTTCCCACCATGGCATTGCTATATGTTCCTGTATCACTGAATGGGAAATAAACTTTCTGTACAGATGTGTTTACTTTGTGACTTTCTGGGGTTCCTATATGTACCTCTTTGTGTGTGAATGCTAAGATTGTATAAAATATTTTTCTCTCTCATCTGCAATATATCGACTCTTGTTATGATCAATGTGAAAGGAAAAGGACAAAAATAGCACCACTACAAACTTTATGTTCAAACACACACCCCTCTCCAACTGTACTGTGGGAAAGCAGTTTTGAGGGGCAAAATGATAAATCGGATGCATTAATAGACTTGAGGTTCTTGTATGTAATTGTACACTTGACACACTGCCTCACCAGGGGGACAGGAATGGAGAAAAGGATGGCATGGAAGTCAGAGCTGGCTAGTTCAATACAGCGCAGGTGAGAGGAAGAGGACTCACACCGTGTTCAGTGTGTGACCTTTGATTCCACTGGGTTGGATATGGATAATGAAGTCATCAAGAAGGAGTGGGCTAAGTAGCTCAGAAAGGTAGTTGAGACTTTTCTTTTTGTGTCTGTGTTCCTGCTTATGGAGGCTGCCATCTTGCACTGAGTTGCTGTTTCAAAGTCCTGACCACTTACTCATATGTGACTGCAAACACACAGCACTGCACTTTTTATGTTACCCAGCTTCTCCAATTTTATAGATCTGTGTTGGTGGTTTTACTGTGACTGACAGCTTGTTGTCAGTCTGTACAGAAACAGCATTAGTGAAGGTTTTTATTGATCTCCTCTGACAGTGGACTCATCTCTGTGCTTGGCCTCAGTGCAGCTTTTGATACTGTTGACCATAACATTTTATTTTAGAGATTAGAGCACGCCATAGGTATTAAAGGTACTGCACTGCAGTGGTTTAAATCCTATTTATCTAATAGACTCCAATCTGGTCATGTAAATGGGGCCTCTTCTTTTTGGACTAAGGTTAATTATGGAGTTCCACAGGGTTCTGTGCTAGGACCAATTTTATGTACACTATACATGCTTCCCTTAGGCAGTATGATTAGAAAGCCTTGCATACATTTTCATTGTTATGCAGCTTTATCTATCCATGTCAGATGACACACATCAATTAGTTAAACTGCAGGAATGTCTTAAATAGAATAGAATAGATAGAATATAATAGGACTTTATTGTCATCATACATACGACGACATTCCGTTCAGAACAGCCACCAAGAAAAACATATAAGCAACAAACGGGGGGATGGTATATTCTGCAGCCGCTGCCGTCAGGCAATCAATCCCAAGAAAAAGGAAACAATCAAACAAAAGTAAAGTTAGGTTAAAAAAATTCTTCTCGTATTGTGCTCGCGCATGAGCACAATACGAGAAGAATAAAGACCTGGATGACCTCTAATTTCCTGCTTCGAAATTCCTGCTAATAAAGTTCTTGTGCTCGGCCTCACAAATCTTAGAAACGTGGTGTTTAACCAGATACTTACTCTGGATGACATTACCTTGGCCTCCAGTAACACTGTGAGAAATCTTGGAGTCATTTTTGACCAGGATATATCCTTCAGTGCACATATTAAACAAATATGTAGGACTGCTTTTTTGCGTTGCGCAATATTTATAAAATTAGAAACATCCTTGGCTCCCTGTTAAATCCAGAATAGAATTTAAAATTCTTCTTCTCACATTAAGGTCTTGAATAATAAAACCTTATAGTACCATATTACCCCAATAGAGCCCTTTGCTCTCAGACTGCTGGCTGTGGTTCCTAGGATACTTAAGAGTAGAATGGGAGGCAGAGCCTTCAGCTTTCAGGTCTCTCTTCTGTGGAACCATTTCCAATTTGGATTCGGGAGACAGACACCCTCTCCATTTTTAAGATTAGGCTTAAAAATTTCCTTTTTAAGCTTATAGTTAGGGCTGGATCAGGTGCCCCTGAACCAGCCCAAACTATATGCTGCAATAGGCCTAGGCTGCTGGGGATGTTCCCATGATGCAGTAAGTATTTCTTTTCATTCACGTCTTTTTACTCTATTTATACCCCACATTCTGCATTTAATCATTAGTTATATTATTAATCTCTGGCTCTCTTCCACAGTATGTCTTTTGTCCTGTCTCTCTCCCCTCAGCCCCCACCGGTTGCAGCAGATGACTGCCCCTCCCTGAGCCTGGTTCTGCCGGAGGTTTCTTCCTGTTAAAAGGGAGTTTTTCCTGTCACCAAGTGCTTGTTTATAGGGATCATTTTGACTGTTGGGTTTTCTCTGTAATTATTGTAGCACTTTGAGGCAACTGTTTGTTGTGATTTGGCGCTATATAAATAAAATTGAACTGTTTATTAAGGTATCATGTCGCTGTATTTAAAAAGGCATACTACAGTTCTGTACAACATCAAACATCATTCTGTAGCACCTACTGTTAATGTGTTAGCTAGATTAGCAGTTAGCACACACGCTGTGTTAGAAACTTGTGTTTAGCTGGTTCTGGTCAGCAGTTCTATACACCTGCACTGCTCTTTTTTAATACTTATCCAAATTTTACACAAAGAAATGGAATCATCTGCACATGTAAATTATCTGGAAATTAAATGTTGCCTTTTGAGATTTTAACATAAAACATAAAAGGATGATATTAAAGGGCACATATCATGCTTATAAATCCTTCCTTTTAAATCATTCACTTGTGGTCTATATAAAGTAGAACTGCAATGCTTTGGTCTGAATTCCTCGTTATTGTAGCTCCACAGACCCCTCTGTTACACCTTTTCTGAGGCTCATCTTAGAGCAACTCGTTTTGGTGCGGTCTCTTTAAATGTGAATGAGAAATTTCACGCCCCGCCCCCCTCCAGGCCGCAGAGCGTTCCACTCCACCCCGTTCGGTCATTTTTGTAGTTTGATAGCAGCGATACGATTAGCTACTGGCAGAGAAACAAGGACTTTCCCCACTGATGTAAGTTAATTTCCAAGAAAAATAAAATGTAACCAGGCACTTCGAAGAGGCTCTGATGCCGGGGGGCGATGTAAAGAATCGTGTGGGTTAATACATCCAACAACCGAACATTTTGACTCATCTACTTGCAACTTTGGCATAACTGAACTGGACTACAAAATCGCTGCAGGAAAAAAAAAATGGAGGATTCACGAAATTGGTTTGCTGGAAGTCGATGCCCTTGTTTAGCAGTTCCACAGCAAATACTGTGACGTAAGAGGAAAGAAAGCATAACAGTGAATAGAGAAAACTGAACAGCCTGAAAATTATGACCCAAAAAGAATATAAATATACGCAGCACCGGGACAGAGTACATTTAAATTTCCTGCACTCCTACACACTTAAAGTACACACAAAAAAGTATTTAAGGGCTAAAAAAGTGGATTTGGCAT
The DNA here is from genome assembly GCA_034780415.1 of Cichlasoma orientale. Classification (NCBI taxonomy): domain Eukaryota; kingdom Metazoa; phylum Chordata; class Actinopteri; order Cichliformes; family Cichlidae; genus Cichlasoma; species Cichlasoma orientale. The sequence goes on from JAVDPK010002319.1 coordinate 526,206, forward strand.
GATGTGTCCCCTTTAAACTGAAGATTTAAACAGATTTGCACAATTACACATTCACAAAACACTGCACTGCCTGGTGCAATTTATTCTTTTCATTTAACAACGGGACCACAGCTACATTCACCCTCAGGAATAACAAGTTAGGGAGACCACCGAGGCCAAACTGGATCTGGATTCTCGGTCCAGTGGTTTGTAGAAATGTCCTCCCTTTCTTTCATCACAGATGTGCTTTTGATCCACTGAGGCAGACGTGTCAGAAACATCTGGAGCTCTGAAACTCCTTGCAGGGATCATGCAAGCATCACAAAGTTCACCAGCAGCTCCCTCAGAGGGAAATCTTCAGACCTGTAATGTAGACCCGCCCCAGAACATGGACAGAACCCTGTGAACAGTGTGAGAGAGAGAGCTTTGCTTTGTATAATATTAGAAGTACTACACATCGCCATCAGATAAAGAGCAGAGGCTGGTGTTATACTGTTTTGTTTAATGGTGTCAAAGACAATATTCTATTTTATTTATATAGCGCCAAATCACAACAGCTGTCTCAAGGCGCTTTATTTTGTAAACACCATACAATAATTTTAGAAAGAAAACCCAACAGTCAAAACAACCCCCCATGAGCAAGCAGAACCGGCAGAACCAGGCTCAGGGACCCCCAACCAGTTGGGGGTCAGGGGAGGAAGACGGGACAAAAGACGTGCTGAGGAAGAGAGCCAGAGATTTGAAAAGTGTGTCTGAAGCACTTTGTAGAGTTTTGCACATTGAATATTCATAAGAAAAGACTAAGGCAGCTGTAGGGATTAAAGGTAAACATCAACGTACAGTATTTCTCAAAAATCTACTGCCATTGACAGTTAATAAGCTAATAAAAATTTAATTGAGGCAGCTCTACAGCCTCACAGCGAGAATGACATCTGGAAGATCTGGGTTCAAGTCCACCTTGGCCCGGGCCTTTCTGTGTGGAGTTTGCATGTTTGTGGGTTTCCTCCCACAGTCCAAAGACATGCAGTTACTGGGGTTAGGTTAATTGGTCACTCTAAATTGCCCATAGGTGTGCATGGTCTGTCCGTCTCTCTGCGTTAGCCCTGTAACAGGCTGGTGTACCCTGTCTCTCACCCTGTGCCAGCTGGGATAGGCTCCAGCAACTAAATCTGGTTAAATGTTTCAGTTTACAACTGAAGCCCCATATCATAAACAGAATTAAATGTTTAAATGTTTCACAGGAACCCATTATCCACAGTGAAGAATCGATTTTATTCTAAATCTTAATAAATCCACACTGTCCGCTGACCAATGTCATCCTTTCATCAGTTACTGATTATGTAACATCTCATGTTAAATATAACACAAAACTAGATGTAAACTTTAGCAAATTAACTGGCAGCACAGTGCGCTTTGATAACACCTTCATAAATGTGGAAATGAAATCAAGTATCAATTATCTAACGAGGGGAGGAGTCAGCTTGTCTGTCCGCAGCAGGTTAGATGTGCATTATCTGAATCAAAGCTCTCTTTCAGGATTAAACTTTCACTAAACCTGCTTTCTGGAACAGGCACATGATTGTTGACACGAAAAAAAAACACACAAACAGGTGCATCTGCTAAATTATTTATTTGAACGACTGCAGAACTGAAGCAGGTTATAGATAGATTTAAGTGACCAAAGAATTATTACAGATCAGCAGATGATGTTGTGATGTAAAGCACTCTGCAGTGCTTGAATGGGATGAAATCAACTCTGAAAGGTACATTAACAAAATATGTTTCTCATTTCACATTTCTCACTTTATGTACAAGTCATGTTGTTGTGTTTTAAATGTGTTGTAATGGCCAGACAGCAGTTAATACAATATAGTGCTGCTGTTAGAAGTAGACTGGAAATGTTAAATTAAGAACAGCCTGTAAATGTGTTGTGTACAGTCATCCATATGAGGATAAAAGAAAAAGATCATTAATCATTAATTAAAGGCCATTAATCAAGTCTGGTGCATATGAATGCATTCTGATCCAAGGTCATCTGAGGCCTGCTAGTGCTAAAGAAGACAAACAATAAAAAGCTGTCAATGGTGGCTTCACAAGTAGGAAACCAGATGAAAATGTGACACAGAATGAGGCACGTTTCACAGAATTTCTTATATGGGAAAGAAAATTTGCTGAAATTTGTTTGAAATTTAAAAGTAATTTTGTACAGAAGTCACAGCCTTAGTTGCATGAAATATTGAGGCCTTTTTCAAAAATAAAACTGATGTTTAACAGAGTCAATTTCTCAGTAATTTGTTTCCTAAGTAATCTATGTTAGCTACGTCTGAGACTGAGAGCGCAGCAAGTACGAAAATGTCAACAGAAAATGCAACAACACTGCAACGTGCCCAAGTTTTCAAGGATTCTAGTTTGTAACATCAAATGAACTAAAAAGGCACCTCACATCTCTCAAGCTGACACTGAAACCACTTAGAATATCATCTTCAGTGGAATTTACTGAACGCTCCCAATATTTTACATGGTGCAATAATGTAGCAAACCTCTTTAAATGCACAGCTTCTGTTCTGGAATCTTTTATATCACCGACTCATGTCAAAGAAGACACTGTGTTTAAGGCAGTGGTTCTCAAACTGTGAGGCGCGGACAACTGGGGGAAACTGGTGTGATTTATGTAGGGAAAATAAACTGAAGTCTGACCTGTAATTTACTACAGTTCAGCTAGGATTCTCTATTGTTAATTTGAATATAAATTATGGGGTAGGGGAAGACTTGTGGGTCAACTTTCTGGAACTCTTGAAAGGGGGAAAACCATAGGAATTTTGAGAAGTACAGGTTTAAGGCAAGGTTGCCTTAAACCAGGACACCGATGTTTCGACGGGTCATGTGAGACTGGCTTGGCATCGGACGTGTTCTCGGTGCACGCGGCTTGACCTAAAATAAAAGATAACGCCCAATCACACACTACAAAACTGCCAAAACATTTCCTCTTTCACAGCTGAATCCATCACAGGAGCATTTCTATGATGGTGATCGTTGTGGGGGGGGGCAACTGGTCTTCACCAAGTCTGTTTTTCCTCTTTGTCCAAGATCACAGAGGTGTTCAGGTTACTGCAGAAATCAGGAAAGACTGTAGCGCGTAAATAAAATAGTTTTGTCATCTTCCGTTTCCATCTGTGAGTGTTCATGTGTTTCTACAGGAAGACTGTATGCTGAGGAAGAAACCGCTAAAAAGAAAATGCTTTGGTCCATGCATGATCTAGCTTGGCAGTTAGGGTTCATATATCCCAGAGCACACATGACGGCGGCTCATATTCTATCAGTCTAAAGTACACTGATCCCGCCTGCTTCTATCCGTTCTCCTTCCACAGTACTAAGTGAATGCTATGGTCTGGCATGCTGGTGGCAAACACAAGTCCAGAGTCATTGCCCCCGTCCAAGCCGTTAAGCCAAGAGGTCACGCCGGCCAGGAAGCTGGATCCTCTTTTGGATTTTCGGTACGCCGGCAGTGGCCAGCGGCCTGAGATAGCCTCTGTTCTCAGGTCCATCACATACAGGAAGTGGTTGTCAAAAAGAAGTGCAAACACCTCACCAAAACTGAGCAGGGACAGGTTGGCTGGATCCTGCATTTTTATCACCCTGGGAACAGACAAACATACAGTCAGTTACTCATCAGCTTGTTCTGTTAGTACATGCAAAAAGTGAGTCTGAACAACAGCAACAGAAAAATAACTAATGGCTCCATAGTTTACACATTTACCCAACACATAAAAGGTCCCTGGTTTCAGAACAGGAGGAGACAAATCCCTACTAACTGTAAATAAAGGAGCAGCCAAAAGTCTATCCAGACTGAATGACTAAGCCACAGGTGTGCTAGTACTCTGAGCTTTATATTGATTTTGGGGACCCCAGTTTGGCTTTGACTCTTATGTCCTCTAACAATTCCTGTGCAAGAATCGCACATTAAGTTACATTTTTGTGTCTCTTTAATTTAATTCAATTCAGCTTTATTTATATAGCGCCAAATCACAACAGTCACCTCAAGGCACTCTATAGTGTAAGGTAACCCCAATAGTAAGATTACCCCCACCAATCAAGCACTTGGCCTTTCTGTGTGGAGTTTGCATGTTTTCCCCATGTCTGCAGGGGTTCTCACTGGGTACAGTGGCTACCTCCCACAGTCCAAAGACATGCAGTTAGTGGGGTTAGGTTGAATGGTGAATGGTGGTCTGTCTCTCTGTGTTAACCCTGCAGCTGGTAACCTGTCTAGAGTGTACCCTGCCTCTGCAAACTACACAGTTAAAAGAGAAAGGCTGAGATTAATAATGATTAAATGCAGAGTAAACACAGAGTGAAAAGAGGTGAGTGAAGAAGAAATGCTCAGTGCATTACATGAAGCCGCCAGCTTGCCCTAAACTTTTATCCAAATACTTTTAGTCCTCCCGGGTTATTAAAGATATAATGCATATTCAATAAAGATTTGTTTTCCATATTAATAATACTCATTTTAAGCATGCTGTAAGAGATTATAGAAATGTTAGCGGTAACCACAGAATATCAAATACTTTTTGGTAACCTCGTCCTAGAACAGACACAAAAGATTTCCATGGTAAAAAATTAGAGAATGTACATACTGCACTCTTGTACAAGGGTGTATACTGCATAATGCTTACAAGGTATTCACATCATATTATACTCGTGTGTACAGATATATTACTACATAATGCACCCATACTGATATCAATGTATTATCTATGACATCACTATAATTACAAGGCAATCATGTACAAAACATAATGTAACCATGTTGTTCACATTTGAGCAATACTAGCAGTTGGCTTTTATGTTGCTCAATGAGTTATAATCTGTACTATTCATGGCCAAGAGTAATCTCAGACCAACATCTTACAAAATGCTCAGCCAATCACAAGTTTGCGTCACAGGATAATCAATAAGGCTGCAGCTTAGAACTGATGTTACAAACTGGTTCTTTAATCTCACTAAACTACACAGCGCTCAGATCGACCCTTATGATCTTGAACATTTTTATAATCCCAAAAAAGAGCCACACTGAGATCTAGGTATGAAATATAAACAAGATGACTCATCCATGGACACTGAAAGAGCAGCTCATAAGTTTTCAACCCCCTTTTTGTACTGTGTAGCTTTCTTTTATTTTCTGTTCTATTGCCTAAATCATACTGAGCACCTCCATGTTTTTATAAAATCATGAAATCTATTTTACCTGAGAATCTCAAAACTGGCAAAGTCCCACTGATAGACTCCAAGGTCAGAGCTGCAAACAATGTAGCGTCCGTCAAACTGCAAGCGAGGCTGGAGGCTGATGCTGCGGTCCTCTGACACTGACAGTGTCTTTAAACACTTGCAGTTGATCTCTCGGCCTAAAGGCCAAACCTGCACATCAAACACAGGATTGGCTCCATCTTAAGGACTCTTCAGGTATAGCAGGTCATGCATGATGATTAAGCCATTTTTATTTCAAACACAAACTGTGGAAAGGAACATTACCTTTATCTCGTACTTGTCAGCACTGAGGAGGATGTAATCACCAGGACTGTGAACCATCGATTCCACTTCACTCTTCTGTAGTATCACCTGATGACAGAAAATACACATGTTGCACATACACTATATGGCCAAAAGTATTCACCCTTTCACTTCCATCGCCACTGGTGTATAAAACCATGCAGACTCTATCTACAAACATTTGTAAAAGAATGGGTTGCTCTCTATATACATATAGGTATACAGTGGTACCTTGAGATACGAGTGTCCCAACTAACGAGTTTTTTGAGATACGAGCGGTCACTTGGTCGAAATT
>JAVDPK010002319.1:532959-547414 GCA_034780415.1 Cichlasoma orientale
ACACACACACACACACACACACACACACACACACACACACACACACACACACACACACACACACACACACGAAAACAAAACTTGTGCTGTAATATATCCTGATCTATTTGGATAATGTCACTTTACAGCGTGAACAATGTTAGTGAAACAATGAAGGCAAAGTGAAGCAGGTGTGGGCTTCTGTCCCTGTCATGAATTTTAAAAAATCTGATGGATAAACTATCAAATTATTCTTCCTTTGACAGTCTGGGCTCCACTGAACTGTGAGAGTTCACTTCATTGTACCTGCACCACTTCTTATAGATATGAGTCACATTATAATTGAGTGTCACTGTTCGGCTCTGGGGCTGGAACTGACGGTTCTATAGCCCCTTTTTTGTTGTTGTTTTGTTTTACTCAGAGAATACTGAAAGTACAGATCCAGTTGGCTGTCTCTGTCCTTGGCACTGACTCGCTTTTTTTTGTGTCCACCTCTGACAGGACCTCCCTCTGCACCACAGAACCTGGTCTACAACATCAACCAGACCACAGTTAGCCTGGAGTGGAGCCCACCGGCCGACACCGGCGGTCGCAACGATGTCACCTACAGGGTTATATGTCGACGCTGCAGCTGGGAACCCGAGGAGTGTGTTCCATGTGGGCCAAATGTGGGATACTCTCCTGCTCAGTCAGGATTAGTGGACACCTATGTGACCATTGTGGACCTGCTTGCTCATGCCAACTATACCTTTGAGGTGGAGGCTGTCAATGGGGTGTCTGACCTGAGTCGCACTCAGAGACTGTTTGCTGCAGTTAGCATCGCTACCGGCCAAGCAGGTAATTAATTTACTTTTTTACTTACTTTTTTTTCCCATTTAAACAGTCTGTGAGTTCCTCTGCTGTGGATGAAAATGTGGATTTAAAAAAAACAAACTTCTCTTTCAGTTTAAAGAAACGGTTTAACATCACGAGATTCGATTAACCTATCTTAGCATAAAGACTGTAAGCAGAGGGAAAATCAAGCTTGCTTCAAAAATGCACCCACCAACCATCTAATGGATAAAACATTGCATCTATTTTATTTATAGTCCATACACAAATAACAATATAAGGATGACGAGTAGAAACATTAAACTGTTGTCAATAAATAGTTACATTGTGTAACCCTGAAAACCCTTTGATCTAATGATCCCTTGAAGCTGAAAAGTGTTCTGCTTGCACTAGTTTGGAGCTCGATCTTTGCTTCAGTTGAGAGAACATTAGACATCAGGACCGCGACAATTGACAGTTTTAATATTGAAAGCCTCTCATATGCAAACTGCATTAATGTTTTTAACATTAATGACCACAGTCTGATATGACCCATAATAATTACCAGTATGCATATTACCCAGATTAATTTAATGTGTATATCAGCTCTGCAGTGGCAAACACTATTAGGTTAGCAATGATGCTGACTCCCAGTGGTACCTAAAGAACTCGTAGTGTCTTTGCAGCTTATTCTCAAGCGAATTAGCCGTAATTAAAATGCTGTGTTTTGTAGTGACAAACTCTTAGGCCTTTTTTATTCATTATTTTTATGGATCCGCTCAACGAGATTCCTCTTTCATGCTCGAGCATCCATGAAACACAGTTGGTCCAAAAGAGCGTGGTAATGAAAAGTAAGACTGCAAAGACAGTGTTGACGCTTTAACTTCTGTCTCTGGATAGCTCTGCCTGCACCCTTCAATTACGATGAATTATGTCTCGCTGCTTTTACATCACCATCATTTTAGTGACTTACGTCCATGCCGTCACTTTAGTCTTTAGTAATGCACAGAATATGTCTCAGTTTACCCGCTGTAGGAGTAACAGAAAGAAAGATAGAGGTGATCAGTTGAATTAATGTGCATGGGTTATGGTTTTGGGGATGATGTATTTTGCGTGGCCCAATTTGTGAAAGAGACATAAGCTGGAATGTGCCGAGGGTTGAATGGCCAAGGACGCAAGGACGTCAGGAGGAGGATAATCACATGCTCCTTTGGAGTTGCCCATAATTATACGTGGCATGTTGACAACACACAATTACTCAGTTAACCTGGTGGAATATTAGGCCATTAGCTATTGTGAAAGAGAGCGGTGCACTTTGCCAAGATGTTGTCATGTTTATAATTTGTGGCAGCATTTAACATGCCTAACTCTATAATCACAGCATTTGGGCAGCACAGATAGAATTCTGTTGGTCAGTTCCATTAACTTTTAATATTAAATTGTTTGTGTCAGTCATTAATCTCTTTTGTAATTGATCATTATAAAGAGTCTCTGATTTTGCCTTTGTTTTATGGCATGGGGGTGGAAAAGCCTCTGAAATCGCATTCCAGCCATGACACAATGCTAAAAGTCCTCTTTGAAACCCAGACTAATCAAATTCCTTAAGGGGGAGCAGTTCTTCATGGCACAGTGACCCTCTCCATCTGTTCAGCGGTAGGACAGCAGGACAGAATAATACCTTTAATATGAAGGCTGGAATTACAGAAGACTGCGCTGAAAACAATAAATTACGTGTGCAGACAGAAAATCAGCAGTGGTTTAATTATTTATTTTTTCATTCACGGCACAGCTGAGCGATGTATTCAATAACAAGTTAGTAAAAGACCACAGATGACTTTTTTTCCAGCAAGAGTGAAAGTATTTAACAATGATTTGCATTATAAGTCTGAGAGTAAAGCTTGCTTGTTTCTGGCAAATTCACTTGATAGTTCTGATCTTTTTTATTTGTACACTGGCTCCTTTGTGCCAGGCCCGTTGTCCTGCTCGACTTCACTGTTCCAGCGCTCTCTGGACTCGTGGGGAATGCTTGCAATGTCAGAACTATCTAAAACAGCAGGCAAGCATGCACGACCACTTATTAGAGAAAAGCTTTCAGTATTAAAGCTTTTGTCGCTCATCATTCAGAGCTGATTAACCTTTGCATGGTGCGGTGCAGAAGGCTCATATCAGTGAGAGAAAGTTAAAAAGAGAAAGTCCTTCTTCTCCATCCCGCCCATCGCCTCCTGCTAAATGATAATCAGCAAGCACATAGCTAGGGACTGGGGGAATGAACAAGAAGTGTGTGAATGCAGATGGTGATCCATCTGATGAGGAATTCACACCTCCCTTAATTATACCAAAGGAAATGTCTGGAGCAAGGCTGGAGCTACATAAGATGCTGAGTGCTTATTGTAGTCGGAAACCTAATTGCCTCTCAGATCTGTCTTAAATGAGTTTAAGTAGAGGCTTCAAGTTTGTAAGCTTGATTTCTTCAGCTCCATCTTTGCGGTTTCAATAGAAATCCGTCACACTGAGGATTTTTTACCATCTCTGCTGCCTGCCCTGTGCTGGAAGTTAAGAGTGTGATTCAATCAGCACTCCATTGTGAGCCGACAGCGCCGCACAGCCAACCTTGGAGGCCCACAGAGGTCCTTCCCGCCTTAGTTTTCCTCAAGCACACTTGTAAACAAGGCCTTTTGTTCTACCAGCACACTTATGAGTGGGCACTGCTCATAGAACTACCATTAATATTATTCAAGCAAGGTGTTCACATTCAGAGGCAGAAAAATCACAGTGGGGGGGGGGGGGGCAGAAATAGGATTGAAAATTGTGTTTGTGTGTATATGTTCAATTCAATTTTATTTATATAGCACCAAATCACAACAATAGTTACTTCAATGCACTTTATATTGTAAGGGAAAGATGTTGTGTACACATATTCAGCGTATTCACAGGAACCAGTGTAATGGGGTTTAGGTGCAATCAGCTAAAGGTATAAACACTATATGGAGTGGAAGGGAGGGCCGGCGGAAATTGACTTTGATGTTGAATGCTTGTATCAGCCAGCAGCACAAAGCCTGTTACCCTCTTATAGAAGCTGTTACAACAGTGCTCTCAATTATTCACGGGTTTATTCACAGGAAGGAATAGAGAATGTGACTTAATGCTGTAATCCTGACTGTGGTGAGTTTAACTAAAAATTCCTCAGTGCCAAACATGCCAAGGCCGCCACACTCAGCCAATAAGAGACATTTCAAATATCTTAACAGATACGGACACTCACTGGTAGCTTTGCTTGTCGGTTAAACCAGTAGCTCTTAGTCCTTCAGACACAAACACATGTTACTTCAGTGCTTGAAATAATGTTATTTAGACATAACTAGACCTTTATGACCATATTTGGCATTAATGTGACTGTAGAATGATTTTGTATGTATGTTTATATGCTTGTGTTTTAAAGTACGCTGCACGGACAGCAAAGCAGTCTTTCTTACCTTTCCTGCTGTAACCAGAAACCTGGTTACAGCAGGATGACTACATTCGTTTAAATGAATCAGCACCCCCAGTTCATACTAACTGTTCTCGAAGCTCAGGCCGAGGAGGAGGACTTGACTGCAGTCTTTCACTCAGTCAACCAAACACCTAGACAGAGGTTAATTCATCTGGAAACCTCAGCCTCGTCCACCCTAATTGGAAAAGTTAAAAAAACAGTTTTACTTGTTATCTATCATCCTCTTACTCAAAGATTCTGATTTCTCAGACTTTTTATCTGATTTTGTGCTCAGTTATGATAAAATAATTCTTATGACTTTAAAAATGATGTAGTAAAAATGACTTTATTAGACTCAATTGGCTTCTCCCGAAATGTAAATGATCCCACTCTTGATCTTATTCTGGCATATGGCATTGAAATGCATCATTTAACATTATTTCCTGAGAATCCTCTTTGCCCATTTTTTATAAAAATTTAATTTTTAGCAATAATGGATTGCACAGTATTGGACCAGAAGTTTCATTACACTAGATGTCTTTTTGAAAGTGCTGTAACTACGTTTAAGGATGTAATTTCTCCACTGTTAGCTTGTCAATGCCACGCGCCAACACAGTGCACAGCTGCTACCTAAACTTTACTCCCACACAGGCCGATTATCTTGTCAGTAGTGTTACATTCTCACTGTGTGCGACCCTGGAGACTGTCGCTCCTCTGAAAAAGGAGGCAACAAATTGGAGACACTTGACTCCCTGATATAACTCACAAACGCACGCCTTAAAGGTACAGTCAGTTGTTTTTTGAAGTTATTTAATGGAAAAAAAACAATATTGTACTCATAAATATACATTGTATTAATGTATATATTACCTCTTTCAGTAAAGTGATGCAGGAACAACCCCAGGTTCCTTTTCAGCGCTGTAGCCAGGCTGACAAAGACTCACAGCTCTGTTGAGCCGAGTATTCCTTTAACCTTAACTAGTAATGACTTTATGAGTTTCTTCAGTTTGCCTTTCGTCCCATCTCTTTTTGCTCTCTTCTTTTCCCCCTCATCCCCTGCTGGTTGTGGCACAAGGCTGCCCCTCCCTGAGCCTGGTTCTGCTGGAGGTTTCTTCCTGTTAAAAGGGAGTTTTTCCTTCCCACTGTCACCAAGTGCTTTCTCATAGGGGATTGTGCAATTGTTGGGGTCTTTACTTTAAGGTGACTGTTGTTGTGAATTGGTGCTATATAAATAAAACTGAATTAAACGCTTGGATCATTATGTTGCATTCAGCTTTCAGCATAAGAGTACAACAAAATGAGGAATCCCTTGGGATCCCAGTGGTATTGCTCTTTCTGTTTAACTGACACTTTAGGCTACCCGACTGATCGGACAATATTGGGACCAAGCATAAAAACATTTGTGTGTGTTTTCTGCATCACCAACTGCATGTGTGTGAATTCCAGTGACTGTGCGGTGCACGGTTTGCGCTGCTGTGGGCTTTGCAGCTGGGCTTCACTCTGTGGTTTCAGTGAGACGGGACTGCACAGGTTGTATGGGATGTGCACTTCCAGCACAGAATCTGCGTAGCACTTGAAGCACACTGTAGGTGGAGGAATTCATGGGGGGTGTGACGCTTCCAGCAGAGTTTGGGCTGTGGCTCTGAGCATGGTGTGCTCTGGCTGTGCATTCAGCATGGGCTGCCACGGTGATTTAGCAGGGTGGAGGGACAGCAGCCTTTGTGACACTGAAGACTTTTGAACATTTTCTGTTATGATGTTAGTTGTTTTAACTGTGCTTACTTTTCTGTTTGATTTTTAATTGTAGTCTATTTTATTCTGTTCTGTTAAGCACTTTGTAACTATTTTGAAAAGTGCTATACAAATACAGCTTTTTTTTAATTATTATTATTATTATTATTATAGTAGTTATTATAGTTGTTGTTACACGAATGCCTAAAAGGAGCTTTTAGGATCTCGTTTTAATTAGATTGACTCAGAATTCATGTGGTCATCATCCCAAAACACATCACATGAGACCGAGTCTTAAAAAAAAGCCTTTTTGTAGGTTAAAAGAGTTACACTTTTGTTATGACATCAGAAGCCGGGTTATCTTCTGCTTATTTTTAGCGATTCTTCGGTTCATTTGTTGTGCAGCGCCGTGTGAATGTAGGATGATGTTGTAGTTCCCCTCAAGTATAAACCTACTTAAACATTCAGAGAGAACAACAGGCTATTCCCTTTAGTGCAGTCTCTCAGCACAAAAGGAAAAAGAAGAGAAAAAAAATGCAACGAGGCGCACAGGAATGTAAGCAAAGCATTTTACTTTGATCAGAAAAGGCTTAGTGCCTTTGCATTGCGTGAGAAGCAAACGTTCCCCTTTTGTTTGGCTGTTTCAGTTCAAGTTTGATTCCTTGTCCTCCAGCCGTTTAGAATGGATGAAATCATATTTTGCTGCATGTTTTGATAATTATTTACAGCTACAAGACTGTGAACGTTTCTTGTGCAGTGAATTGATACCCAGCGGGAACCTATATGTCCATTTTATTGACACGTAATCATCACTAAATGGATATTGCTCAGTGCGTTTTTGAAAGTAACACTTGGGGAACAATAAGAGCATTGATTTATCCCTTTTTGTGTTCTAATCTGCCATGGTGGCATTAAATAGAAGGATTGATTGATTCTGAGGAGTCCCCACTGACCAGTGCCAGCCAGTGTAATTTTCTAGTTAAGCGGATCCTCCTTTGTATCATTTGTCCCTGGTTTTACGTTACCTGGGAACCCATTCTTTTTACCCACAGCTCCCACCCCCACCCCTCACCATCCAACAAGCTTGCAGTAATTTGATGAGAGCCAGGCAAAGCAGTAAGATTCAACAGCTGCAATAAAACTGCGGTGGTCTCAGAGCAGCAGCTCAGAGCACTTAACCTGTAGCTTTTCTGTAAATGCCTCCTGATTTGTCTGTCACCCAATCCGTCAGCAATGAATAATTTTCATGGAAGGTGCACTTTAATTACTTTCCCATTTTAAATGGCATTATCATGGCCTATCTAGGTAATTAATCTCACCAAGTATCCTGTTTCAGCCTTTTATTGCTGGCAGACGAGCTCCCTAAATCCCCCCGAATCTGCTGTGCTTGAATGAGCCCTCCCTCACAGAAGCTGGCGTCGCCTCTTTCCCCTTCACTTGGTCCCTATTGGAACCATTGGACAATTCTTTCTTTCGGTGCAGGCAGCCTGTCAGAGCAACTGGCTGTTCCACCACCTTGGAAAGGACACATCCGTGCAGGGAAAGAATGGGCCGCAGACACAACGGATTTAGGGGGCTGATTCAGTTTTATGTTGATATTCAGCATCTGTCAACAAACTGCATGAAAAAACGCAACAATGAATGTAGGCTTTTAACAAGTGCTGTGTTTGTACCCGAAGTCTCTTAAATCTTCCCTCTGTGTGCTTCAGAATTTCACTCTTCAAAAAAAACCACACAAATCGAGCCACACTGCTGCACTGGGCACCATCTTTATGCATTAACATGAATGCAACTGTACTTTATATTGACTGTGTCTGACACACACTGTCCTGCTGCTTCAGGTGTGCCGAAGCACCGAGTATGGATTCTTCCACTGTTGGGTATGGGGGGGGGGGGGGGGCAGCTTCTTATGAGTGAGAAAAAAGTCCTCCTGGTTTTGGTTTGACAGCATCATTAGAGGAAAGGTCAGAGAGTCTGGAATGGAGAGGTTTCATCTCCTGCAGCGTGCAAGTGAATTTTAGAGAAACCTGCAATTTTAAATTGAAAAAAAAAACAAAAGTTCAATTAAAAGAACATTTCCATTTTTCTTTGAAAGATTCTTATTTCCTCTGGATTGCTATATGTTATTTCCACAGAAGCTCCGTCTCCCCTTCTGTTTGTGTTTTCAGATCCAGCATTATTAATTTGGAACGTTTGCAGGGAGAGATATCATCTCATCCTGAAGACTGTCTGGAAATTGCAGCATTCTGTTGTTCCCGGTTTAGCTGTGAATATGTGGAAGTTGAAAAGAGAGTGCTGATTCACAGCCAGTTTCATCCTATAGGTTGTTTTCCCCTGGAGCAGAGACAGAAACACCTTAAATTATTCAGACCTATGCAAGGCAGCAGAAAGAGATTGAGGCTTTTTTTTTTTTTTGGCAGTCAATCTGCTGTTTACCTTCTGTGGCTTTCAGTTAGACCCTCGCCTCTCTGGAATCACTTCTTTTCCTCTCACAGATGCTGGCCGCTCTCATTTATCAGCTGAAGCGTTTGATAACGTTTTCATAGCCACTAAACAACTTTCTGTCCTTTCACACTTATCAATATTTTGGGGGTATTACATTTGTGCATCTGTAGACTATGATATCTTAAACCCTCGTGCAAAAAAAAAGATTTGTCTGGCTGCACGAAGCAGGAAGTTTGGACGCGGAAGAATGTCTGACCAGACTCCGCTGCATGTTTATATGCTGGCGAGAGCCTGGCCCAATGACAGCCCCAAGGTTAAAGATTGTGAATCCTCTTGAAGTGCCTTTAACTGTTAATCTTCTCTCTTGCTGTGGATAAAATGAGCCGGAGGTATCAAAATGTCAGCAAGGCTCAGATTCTTATGGTCCCTCTATCAGTAGATCTGCCTGTACATGAAGCTTCTCATGGGAAAAGCAAGTTATTCATTCAGAAATCCAAAGCTGAGCTCATTATTTTCACCACAGTTGGGTAAAATTAGTGGTGGTTTGGTGTTGGGGTTTTTAAAATGCTCCTGAGATATGAGACTTTTGCATTATTCTCTGGTATTTCGATCACAAACAATCAGCTGATAAAGAACTTTTCTGTGGTGGGATAAAAAAAGACCCCGTTTGATGGAAAATGAGCACATTTCTCACAAATGCAGCACTTAAATCATACAATGTTGACCTAAACATTATATTATGCTCACATTAACATAATTATGGCATTAAAAGAAATTCCAGGGAAGAGGCAGACTTGGATCCACATCTTTGGATGTAAGAACTAGCTCTTCCAAGATTAGGAAGCACTGTGATTACAGTGAATTCAGTGTTTACAAGGTGTTTGAGTGAAAGCTTCCAACTCCGTTGTTAAGTTAGCCGGAGGGGCTGTGTCAATCACATTTGGTCCACATTATTTTACTGTGTGCATGGATGATGACATAAGCACATTTGAGCATGGAATGTGAATATTCTGCTCAGGAAAATAAAGCAACACTTTTTAATCAGAGTTCAGCATTAAGTCAGTCAGTCTTCTGGGATATTGATCTGGTCAGTTAAGTAGCCGGGGGGGGGGGGGGGGGTGTTAATAAGTTTCAGCTGCGTGAGTTTTAATGAAATTACCAACAGGTGCACTAGAGGGGCAACAATGGTTTTACAGATTGAGGCCACTCACATTTTTTCCCTCCTCATCTTTTATGACTTGTTTTCACTAGTATTGCATTTGGATCAGGGTCAGTGTCACTACTGGTGACGAGCACTGCCAGAGTCCTGCAAAATGATCTCCAGCAGCTCCAGCAGGTGTGAATGTCTCTGACCAAACAATCAGAAATAGACTTCATGATGATGCCCTGAGGGCCCTGAGGGCCCAACATCCTCTGTCCTGTGCTCACTGCCCGGCACCGTGGGGCCCGATTGGCATTCGTTCAGCGTGTCTGGTTTGGTGGTGGGTCAGTAGTGATCTGGGGAGGCATATCCATGGAGGGATGCACATACCTCTATAACCTAGGCAATGGCACCCTGACTACCACTGGATATAGGCATGAAATCCTTGGACCCACTGCCAGACCCTACATTGGTGCAGTGGGTCGTGGGTTCCTCCTGGTGAGCAACAATGCCTGGCCTCATGTGGCAAGTGTATGCAGGCAGTTCCTGGAGGATGAAAGACTTGATATCATTGACTGGCCCCACGCTTGTCTGACCCAAATCCAATAGAACACCTCTGGAACATTATGTTTTGGTCCATCTGACGCTGCCACACTGTTCAGGAGCTCAGCGATGCCCTGGTCCAGGTGTGGGACAAGATCCCCCAGGACACCATCCATCGTCTCATTAGGAGCATGCCCTGGCGTTATCAGACATGCATACAGCCATGCGGGGGCCGTGGGGGATGACTGAGTACCATTTTGAGTTCCTGCAATGAAATCTGGGCAGAATGATCCAGCCTGCTGCGTCATTTTTTCACTTTGATTTCTGGGAGTCTTTGAATTCAGGCCTCTGTAGGTTGATAATTTTCATTTCCATCAAATGTGGCATGTGAACAAATAGTTCCATTTAAACGAGCTTAAAGAAGCATTATTTGACATTAATATATAATGTTTCAGCCTGAATTTTCCAAATTAAGGCGCACACCTCAGCCCGCCTGTGCCGCCTCCGCCTCGGCTCGGTGACAGATCATGAGCAGAGTATTCTCTCTGTGAAATTACAGACCTGAGGGGCAGCTGATGAGAAATGTCACTGTCGACAAAAATGGAACTCTAATATATTCCATCACAGGTTTGTTGGACACTTATTAATGTCTCTCAGTGAGTGCCACTAATTAAGGCAGTCAGTCTGGTGCAGCAGATGAAGCGTGGGACAAATAACAGTGTGACCTGAGAACAAAAGAGCTGTGATGAGAATATACATATTTAGCGGCGCGGCGAAGCACTCGGAGGACAAAGTGTTCTCGAGTTGACAAAAAAAAGCTTTTGCTGTAATGGAGCAACATTTCTCATTATTCACAATCTGCCTTAAAATGTTGATCTTTTTTAGGGCGCGCGAGACATTTTCATTTTTCACAACCGTTCAGTTTACTCATTCAGACGCAGTAAAACACTTTTTATGTTTTATAAAATCTGTTGTTGCTGCTGCTTAGCTCGCCTTCATGTTGCTGTTGTTGTCTTCATCGTGATCAGCTCTAGCTGCTTAAATGCTTTCGAATCTTTCCTTTCTGGGATGTTGGCGCATCAATTTTTTATTATTTTGTTTTATTGTTTTACAGAAATGAGATACAGCAAAATAGAGATCATCAGAGATATGAATAATTACAGCTGCATAGAGAGTTACAAAGTTACAGTACTGAAACAGTCAATTAAATAATTATTATTAATACATTTAAAATGATTCATCGTCCTTTCCGATAATATATTAAACATTCAATCAAAGCCTAAGCATGTGTTTGGTTTTATTGTGACGTGCATATCTTTGGTGTTCAGACTCTAGGCTGAGACTGAGACTGAGACTAAACAGACTAAACAGGTCATCAAGTAATCAGGAAAGAATCCGATACTGAAGACATTAGTTAACTGCAGTGCTGCAGCCGACCAGTTTCTATATTTAAAGTGTCTCTGTGTGTTTCAAGTGCTGATCAGTCACTGAAGGCACCTTGCTTTGGTTCTGGAATGCAGCTGCCCTCTGTTCAGTGCCCATGGGTTACTGTAATGCCTCGGTAACCTCCCAAGTACTTTCCTTGTTTGTCTTTCTTTGTCTACTCGCTTGCTTGCACTCCTTCTGTTCTCTTGTATACGTTCATGCAGCGATGCACAAACTTATCACACACACACACACACACACACACACACAGTCAGTATGCACCTGTGACTCCCCGAGCCTCTCTTTATATGGAACACATGCTCAGGAATGTCACAGCCCTGGCTGCAAATGGCTTTGCCACTTCGCAATAGAGCCATTTGAGTGTTTCATTTCCTGCCGAAGGAGTTAAAAGGACTTCGAAGGGTAATAAAAGCCAAGTGGGGTTGCATGCCGTAGGTGCCCATAGCAGAGAACTCTCCTTACTGGATAAACACACAGCGGCAATCTTTCATCTACAGCTAAACTTTGATCACAACATATTAAAGGGGGTTTTTTTTTTTGCATAGAAAGTGTTTGTGGCTTAGAAAGCATTGGTGCATCAGCTGGAGAGGGCACGTTTGATCTAGCATATGCAGAAATAAATAATAACATAGGCCTGACTACTATAACCATTTTATTCACTGAACAGCCCAAAGCTAGAGATTTAAATCTTTAGTAACAGTAGCTGAATTATTAGTAATGGCTGAACTATGTGTATAATTTCAAGGGTGACACTTTGAACACAGGTCTAAATTTTCTCTTAGATTTTTAGTGTTTATATATATATAAACACTACTCAAAAAAATAAAGGGAACACTCAAACTAGGATGTGAACTAGGAGTGTTCCCTTTATTTTTTTGAGCAGTGTATATATACACACACTGATGAACACTGTGATTCTCAAAGCTATGCTTAGGAGAAGTTGTACTTGTAACAAAGGGGGAAGTGCACTGTTGTTGTCTTCAGCTGAACATTATAATGCATTTTGTGCAAAGTGAAGATACTCCTCATCTGTACATGTTTTTCAGCTGGCATTAGAGGAGCAATGGGACCCTGTGGAATCCATCAGTGACTCAATGCACTCGGTATCTCTGCCTGTTCCTTAGCCTGGTTCTGTTCAGTTTCTTCTTTTTAAAAGCAAGTTCTCCGCTCCCCATCATGGTCACAGGAGAGAATCTGATCATTGGGGTTCTCTCTCTCACTCTATGTAGATGTTTCCTCGATACAACATATTATGAATTGCTTCTATATAAATAAAACTGAGAAATATGAATATATGACCATTATTTCCTTCAGTTATCAAAGTACTTGCTTCTGTTTGCCGCTGTTACTTTCCAGAGTAAATGCTGAGATTTCAGAAGTGGTCTCCTCCCTCTAACCACCAGACCTCACAATTGCAAAAAACAAGCTATTTATCTGAATGTTTGTTTGGAGGACAAACAGAAGCAAGTACTTAAATATTGACAAAAATTCCTCAGTTTACAGAAAAGTGCACAGTAAACCTTAAAAGATGCCAGAATAGACAGTTACTTTATATTTCTACTGTTTGATTTTAGGTTCTGTTTTTGTTTCTTGCCTCAGACTTTTTATGCCTTTTGTTTTAGCAGATCTTAAAAATATCCTTGCCATGTAAAACACTGTCAGAACAAGCAGGAATAACTGTGAAAATAACTGCTAAAAAATAAAAGCCCACTGATAAGAAGTAAGCGTTTCCTTTCACAAGTTTGAAAGAAGACCAAACATACGGCTTCTCCCCTGCACAGCTGATTGTTTTTACACTGATATTAAGCACATGTCTCCTCTCCTCTAGCATTAATTTGCTTGCTACTCTAGATAATCCAGGACATATATTTGCTTAACACTGAAACCAACCTGCTCCTGTGTGGCCACGGAACTGCTGGATTTTAGCCCCTGTGCTCCACTCCCAGCATGCAATAGTGTTGTCAAAGGACCCAGTCACCAGCTTCTGTTCATCAAATTTTACTGTGGCACAGGTGTGTGTCTGAATTCCATAAATGCACTGTCCAGTGCGCACATCCCATAATTTGGCAGACAGGTCGTCAGATCCTGAAAACCAAGTAAAAACCATCCACGTTACTGCACAGAGGTCAAACCTACGTGAGCAAAGCACCCCCATACCATCACACTCCATACTTTTTTTTTTTGCACACTTTTTTGTTTACTAAATAATTCCATCTGTATTTCTTCATACTTTGGATGACTTTAGTATTAATCTACAATGCAGACACTTTTAAATAATGAAAAACCACTGAATTAGAAGGTGTGTCCAAACTTTTGACTGGTATTATACATATAAGCAAGAAGCTTGGTGAGAAGTTTTTGAATTTATCAGTGAGAGAATAACAATAATCGTCTCAATATAAGGAATAATACTCATAGCATCAATATAAGGACTCACAAACGCCAGCAAATTCCTGTAGGGAAGTTTGCTGAAACTACCGGAATGGAAGTGAGAGAATAAACAAAGACTAGACAGGCAAATGTGTTCACACCTGGAAAAAAAGTGGAGGAGGGGAAAAAAGAGTCCCGGCATTTTGTTTGGTTTTGTCGGCTGCACTGCATGTACAACACCGGGACACGACCTCAAGGTAATTAACTGAGATTTGCTGTAAGGTGGAATCTGTACCATAATACTACTACTACCACTACTACTACTACTAATAATAATAAGACTAAATCAGAATAATAATTCTGATTTTGTCTGAAGCTGAACATGTTTTCTGTTTGATCTGGGTTATAATGGACCATCCTGACTGAAATCAGGGACGCAGAATTAGGTAAATGGTAAATGGACTAGTTCTTATATAGCGCTTTTCTACTCTCTTGGAGCACTCAAAGCGCTTATACAACAC
>JAVDPK010002319.1:548424-570843 GCA_034780415.1 Cichlasoma orientale
CAGAGCAGCCAGGAATCGAACCACCGACCTTCCGATCAGTAGATGACCTGCTCTACCTCCTGAGCTACAGCCACCCCAGGTAGGGGCTGTAGAGACACGTCCCTACCAATATCAAAGACAGTCTGTTATCCATCCATCCATCCATCCACCTTCTTTTGCTTATCCTTATGTCCCTACCAATGACGGGGCATGATTAGCAAGGGACAGTAAGGAGATGCCAAAAAAATTAGAGGCTGTTCATTTCTTTGTAAGTGAGCAAACTTACAAATTCAGCAGGGAACCAAATAATTATTGCCCCCACTGTATTTGACTGCACATATGAATTCACTGTGAGGTCAGTATGATACAGTTTAATCGCATTTTGTGCTGAATACATAAAAGTAAAGGCCAATGTCCAGGATTGCATCTCACAAAAGAACTGGCCACTATGCTACATGGAGATGGAGGGTGACAGGTGGAGGAAATATGGTTCTATGCAGGTCTTTCTAGACTATCACAAGGTGAATTAAGTGTCACAGTTTGATACGTATTCCACGACCCTGGGCCAAGGAGCTCCTGGACTTGTTGATAGTGTTCTTTTTTTTTTTTTTTTTTTTTATAAATGACACTGGATTTCCAGAGTCCAAGGAAATAACTCGGATGCAGAGGAAGAGGAAAAGTGGAATGGTTCAGAGTTCAGGGCAGGAGAGGTAATTTGTACACCTGCTGTCTTTTTTGTCTAGTCGGTTTCTCCCATTTATACATTAATGTGCTGGAGCTAAAGCAGGCTGCAAGAAGAAGTGCTTTTAGTATAACTGCAAACCTGAGTGCACTTGGAAATTTCAGCCTATTCCCACAGGCGCACCATGCTGGAATATGTAAAGTGTAAAAAAAACCAAAAAACAAACAAACAAACGAATCGTCAGTGTTGTGTCTCTGTGTGTTGTGGATCCATGGAAACAAGAGGTTTGTTATAGCCACAAAGCTGGAGAAGGGTATAAGAAAATGACAAAGCATTGCAGGTAGCAGCTTTCTCAGTTGGAAATTTGATTAGGGAATGGCAGTTAATGGAAACACTAGAGGACAAGTTGAGGTCTAGAAGACTTTATTTTAAAATTCAGTTTTATTTATATAGCACCGAATCACAACAAATAGTTGCCTAAAGGCGCTTTTATATTGTACGGTAAAGACCCTACAATAATACAGACAAAACCCCAACAATCAAAATGACCCCCTGTGAGCAAGCACTTGTTGAAAGTTGGAAGGAAAAACTCCCTTTTAACAGGAAGAAACCTCCAGCAGAACCAGGCTCAGGGAGGGGTAGCCATCTACCATGACCAGTTGGGGGTGAGGGGAGGGAGACAGGACAAAAGTCATGCTGAGGAAGAGAGCCAGAGAAGAACAATAACTAACTATTGCATCCAGTTCAACAGAATCAACTTTCTGGGATCAGATAAGACATCACGTTGTGAGTTACACTGCAGCCAGTGAAAAAGAGAAAAGAACAGATTCAGTTAAACACCAGCCAATTCTAGAAGCAAACGTTACAGTGTATGTAAAAAGAACATTGTTTTTACAGCTGCACAATGAACCTAAACACACTGTAACATCCACAAGGGGTCATGTTTTTGCCAGTCCTCCAACCAAGGGAAGGGGAGGGGGGGGAATCACAGCAGTGTGCGCCCAGGAATCTCCTGGAACGAGGAACTTCAGCAGGTAGAACGTGCAAAAATCCTCCTAACAAGAACTGAAGTACCCTCAGCTGCTATATAAAGCCTTTACAAGTTGTGATACTGACAGACGAGGTATTAGTAGCCCCTTTGAGGCACTGTGGCTTGGGGGGGGGGGGGGTGTCTACTAACTGGGAGGTCTACAGTTCAATCCCCAGCTTTTCCAGTCTGCATGGCAAAGTGTCCTCATCAAGGTACAGAACACTAATTGCCCCCAATGAATCCATCAGTGTGTGCATGTCAGATATGAACATTTTAAACACAGTTTCGTAATTGCAGTTTTTCATGTCTGTATAATTTTAGGACACAATATTTCCAAAGCAAATCTTAAAGTAGTGTTAGTAGTGAATATTTATCATGTTGACACAAATATCTGTGGATGAAACTGATGAGATCTACAGCACTGTCATGTCTCTATCATGGTTTTTTAATAGCTACTAATCTGATGTCTTTATCAGAGTAGGAAAATAACCCACAGTCATGGGGTACCTGTGCAGAGGAGGCCATCCTTGTAATAGAGAGCATATACTCGAGCACTGTGACCAATAAGCGATGATGTCTCAAAGGCTTCCTGATCCTTTAACTGCATCATACGCAGCTTAGCCTTCAGATAGACCCCCTTCCAATGTGGTGCATCCTGAATTGTCTCATCAATCTTCCAGCCAAGCTCCCGACACACACCCTGCCATACCTCAGTGCACGAGTTTATCACCTACAAAAAACAAAAACAAAAAAAAGGACAGAAAGTAAGAATGTTTGATACTAGGGCTGCTTGATTATGGACAAAAAATCATAATCACAATTATTTTGGTCAATATTGAAATCACAATTATTAACACAATTACTCATCGACTTTGCCAACACACTTAAAGAACATGGAATACCTTGAAATCTAGTGCACTTCTACAATCTCTTGAAAATAAAGAAATACTAAATTGAAAATAAAATACAGAATATATAAATAAAATAAAAAATAGATAAACTGCAATATAAATAAATACATTCTAAATTAAACACAAATAATAAATAAATAGATAAATAAATAATAATAGTAATAAACACATAATGCACCTGCACAAGTATAAGTGCCGGCAATGCAGCTGGCCACTTACGTAGGTTATGTTGTAGGCTTCACAAAGACTAAATGCTGCCGAGAGTATACTTGCAGAGCTTAATAATAATCGTTTATTGTCGATTACGCAGTTTTTGTGATTGTTTGGAGCAAAAATTGAGATCAAAATTCGATTAATTGCACAGCCCTATTTGATACCTCAAACACCTTTTGTCAGTCTCTGTGGAACAATAAACACACTTTAATTATCCATCTACATCATATCCATTAAGTCATATGATGTTAAACCAATTAAATTTCCACTTGTAATTCACTCAGTTCACGTTTCATATAGTCATTATCTATAAATGAAAAGATACATGAACATAAAGGTCAACAATTAATATGTAAAAAAATAAAATAAATGCCTCTCAGTAGAGGCTCTAATCCTCCTCATTATGAAAAGTTAAGTCCTTGTACAGGCTCTACAGTCTTAATACACATTTACTTTCCATGCAAGGAAACAATGAGGAGCCTTCAAAGATAGCTGTTTAGTGGGGTTGTAAAAAGTAAATACCCATCATTGTATCACGTACAGTAGATGGCAGTTGCAATATGCTCAGTTTTAAGTAGCAGAACTAAGTACCCAAGCAGCAAAACATTCTAGTCAAAAAACAAACAAACAAAAAAAACATACTGCATCCTGACAACAAGTAACAGTAGTGAAATCTTAAGGTATACTATACACTTAAATTGATATTTCATTGCATTCTGAATTTATCTAAATAAAGAAGTAATGGCTGTAATCTTGGAATCAATGGTCTCCAGAACATAAAAACTACAGATACAGAATCACCACTCAAATCTCAGTCAAATAACTTAAAATGTTTGGTGACTTTTCCCAAAAACAAGGTCTGACAAGCTTTTCTTCCCACATTAAACTTCTACTGTGACAGCATCTGTTCCATCAACAGATCAATCCAGAGTGCCAACGTGATCAGCATCCCATGCTCAGAGCACTAAACAAACACCACGCTTCACATGGATACAGTGAACCAGGAAAAACCATAAGTACACTTACCTCAATCGTTAAAAGATAACGTGACAACAGTGAGAGGTAACACTGAACCTCAAATGTGTGCATACATCAGTGCAACAAAACAACCATCTCACATGTTTTCTGCTTTAGCTGCTGAATGTATTTTTGGGTGCCGGGCCAAGACAATCACCATATCTGCAATTTTGGAGTTACATTTATTTTTTTTTTAATTTACAAAACTCGACATTTACCTTGTTCCATTGTTTGCAGACTAGGCAGCAGGTAAGCAAAGTCTGAGGATCCAGCCAGCGCAGCAGGTAGAAGGCCAGCTCCAAAGGAAGAAGGCGCAGAAAGTCACGTTTCAGCAGTATCTCCAGTCCATTGGAGAGATGGCGGAGCTGGGCAGCACCACTTAAAGATATAAGGTGGTCCAGAGACTGGTTGCGCTGTTGGTCATTTAGAGTAAGGAAAGTGGCAGAGACTGACTCCAGCCACCCCTCAAATACTGTCTTCTCCATGGGCACATGAGAGCGACCTGCAACAACTGTAATAATGCAGGGTCTGCCCTCAACACTTTGTTTAGAATCAAGCTATCAAACTGAGCATACACAAAGCAGTAATCTGTATCTGGGATACAAAGTGATGTTTTCTAGTCTGAACAAATTCATACTGCAATAATAAAAAAAGAATTTGAGGGGTGATGGCTTCCCTTTCAACAGACTGCAAATGATGAAATAAATAACATTTAAATATTTTTATGTACCATGAATGACACTAATTCTAAAAAATCACGAACAATTTTTGAGATTTCAAAATGTATAATTTAAGAACTGTTCCTGGTTCAGACATTTAACCTGGCTCAACCAGCATTATTTCCCGGCTCATACTGCAGTTAAGCTTGGGCTATACATTTGTAGCAAGGCAGCTAATAACCAAAACAGAAGCAGGCTTTCCGTCAGGCTTCACCAAGCTTTCCGAGCTATGGCCGGCCTGAAAAACGACACTGAACTGCTAGAGAACCTGTGAATGTAATATAATGCGCATTCTGGTACACGTTTCACTTAATTGAAATACTAATTTAAAGGAAGCTACTTAATGGGCTTCTGTGCCTGCTTATAAGCATTCGTTCTAAGTTAGCTCGACTAGCTAGCAACTTTTGTAGCTAACGCTAGCTGAGTAAGAGTGCTATTGTTTAAGAGCAAACTAGCTTCAAGCGGAAACATTCAAACAAACAAACAGTATATGCTAGGAAATGAATTATCACTTAAAATGTAAACTCAAATTGTCCACCAACCAGAAAGCTGCAGGGAGTTTCCGTCAACACTTTCCCGGCTTAGTTCACATAGCTAAGTTAGCTGTCGAAAGCTAATCTGCCAACATCAACTTGAACGGATTCCCAAAGAAACCTAGTTTTGTAGTTGATGTTAGCTAATAACCACGATAATACTTATTTCTGTTAATACTGAATTACACGTAAAACACGTAACAGTGGTCTTCTTTAGTGTTCCAAGGCATGGATATTTCAGGTAGCAGGGGAGAATTGTAGCAGTTTCTGACAGCATGAAACGCTACCCCTGTATAAAGAGGTCACTGACACCCTCAGCGTTATCTTACAGGAGGTGTAGTAAGCGTTTTTGCTAACGCTTCTCCAATAACAACGAACAAGATTTAATAATATAACACTAATATTTAACTGCTCCACCAACGTGTTCTGTCTATTTATGCTTTGTAAGATTTTTACATTTGTATTTTCAGTTTTCCTCTCTTATGACGTAACTTGCCTGTAAGGCAACGCTGCGGGCACCAAAACAAAATTTACGTAAACTAACTTCCGGTGTCGCGCAAATAGGCTGTGTCAAAATTAATTACGTCACAGCAGGGCGACGAAGACTATTTAGAAAGCTCCTCCAAATGCAGCCTACAAATACGTCCTTCTTTTTCTGGGATTTGAAGGCTGTATCAGGTGGCCCCATAGACATACGTCAAATGTATATGGGTGGCTCCCATAAGATATCTCTATAGGCAAAAAAAAAAAAAAAAAAAAAAATTTAGAGACGTTGCAGATAATACTATGTAGTCCTGCGGTGAAAACCAGCCTCCAAACAAAATCTTACCTAACTACATTGCCCCGAGCTAACTACTCTGATACAAATAAAGACTGATAGATCTTCCGAATCTTCTGTTTGCTGATGTCTGCTCATGAGTCTATTTTTGCATTTGTGCTTCTTGGCTCCTTGTTTTTGTGTAATAATAATAATACATCTAATTTATAAAGTACTTTACAGAAGTTGGAAATGGCTCTTTTTTTGTTTTACTTTTATTCATAAAATTTTATACTGTGCAATAAAACATTAATCTATAATTTTAGTATACAGTTTCATTGCTAAAAGAAAATGAAGTAGATCAGTGTCTATTGCAGTGTCTTATTTTAATTTGTAAACTTTGTTCATTTTTTGTGTTAAAGCCATTAATAATACTTAAATTGATAAAAATCTCTGAATATAAAAATGTTTTTTTATTTAGAAACCTGCAGATGTTATATCTACATGTCAGGATCTGGTTATTGTAGACATTTATCATCACAGTAGCAGCGTTACAAACATTGGTAGCTGTAAACACTCATTAAAGCTTACATAAGTACATACGCAGACCCCGAGGTACTTGATGCTCTCCTGTTGTAGCCAGTGATGTTTTTGATACCCTGCCACACGCGTCAGGAGTCACTGCAGTTGAAGTTCTCCTCAATGTGCTTCTTATAGCAATGCTTCACTTCCCTGATGCCTTTCCACAGTTTGGACCTTGCTGTTTTGTTCTGTTCTGTTTTAACTCAAAGTATTCAAGTATGTTTTTTTTTTTCCAGCTGAAATCAAAAGACCTGTCACTCAGAATGGGCACTGGCATCACTGCCAAGCTTGGGATGGGGTGGATTTTGACATTTACTCTGACTCCTCATGTAAATTATCATCATCATGGACATCAGACTGGCCTCGTCCATGACCTCCACTTTAATTTCGATGTATTTTGTATTCTCTACACTCTACTTTTCCTACTCTATGTGACTGCTTGGTTCCACTAAAAGCTTTACTGACTCATTTTGTATTTTTTTCCCTTTGCTTTAAATCTAGACTCTGCCAATCAAGACATTTAACGGACTTGTAAAGAGTATGGGTTTTGCCCAAGCAGAGGCTTCTTCTGGCATCAATGGCTGTCACTGAGGAGGAGAAGAAACAGACAGAGGAAGCCACAGTTGGACAAACAAACAATGCACTGTGGTGAGAAAGTGCCTCGATAAAAACTTTAGTGCCCCTTCAAACACTTCAGTGCAGTTTAAGAAAACACGTGGAAATAGACTTTATTTATTAACGCAGAGGGTTTGATTGTATAACTGTCTGTTGTTAAGCAAGATATCTTAGTGAACTGCATCTTTGTGTTTCTCTATAAAAGGTCAGCATTTCGCAAGAAGCGACTCACAGCCAACAACATTGGTTTGGTCCTGGGTGCAGTCCAGCGGAGCTCATACCCTCCTTCCTTATTCAAAGGTCTGCTTGGCCAGTACAACCTCACAGAAGGATCTAAAGTAAGCAACCAGGGGTCTGTGCTTCTAAGAATGCATTTCAGACTAAGTGGTATTTTCACCCCCAAAGGAATGTGATTGGGGAATCCTTCACGAGCCAAAGGCCAAGCAGCTCTACACTGACTGCACTGGTGCAGTTATCAAGGAGAGGGGACTGTTGTTATGTTGTTATGTGACAGTGGCCTGCTTAGTGGTTCTCCGGATGGGACCATCTCTGATGACTGCATCATCGAGGTTCAGCCAGGGCCAAAACTGTCTTGCAGGCAGCAGAAAATAAGGACTTTTTCCTGGAAGTGGATGAAGCAAGTGGCACTAAAAAAACAATCATAACTACGGGCATCAGATCCATCAGATCCATCAGATCCATCAGATCCATCAGATCCATCAGATCCAGGGCAACCTACATCTCACAGGAGCTAACAGTTGTCACCTTATTATTTGGACTACTCTTGACTTTCTGGTCTTGCCTGTCCACAGAGAGCAAACTCGAGCTGTTAACATCCAAACTTTAGAACCATTCTACTGGGAAGTTTTCTTGCCCAACATTTTATCAGAACTATAATATCTGCATTTGGGATGCACCAACTGATCCAACTGTTTCCAGTTCATTTTTAATATTTATACCATTGCTTTGGATCTGTTGATACCAGTGTTATGTGTAAAATATAGAAAAATGCATTCAAGAATTAAACAAACACCGAATCAGTTTTAATTCCACATCTTGCTTTTATGTAAAAAAATATTTAAAAAAAAAAAGGCTGATGGTATGAAATACCTCAAAACTGTCAACCCTTTCTTCTTGCTGTGTTGTGGTCAGCATACATCAGAACAGAATCGAACAGAACAGCTTGAATCCAGCTATTTGAGAATGGGACCTATATCTGACCCAGATGTTGCTTCAGTGCGTCCCTAATCTGCACCAGTGTTATATGAATTGTTACAGAAATCAAGTTTTGGTATTTCATAAGAAAAGGTTTTGGACAAAAAAGGTGTCTGAAAATAAAGAGTAACACATTTATCTGGTATTCCGTATTTTTATTGGCAGTTTTCTGCAAAACAAATAGTAATCAGTCAAAGGGCACCTGTCTCCTGTCACAGTAAAGAAGCTGGAAACAATATAACGAGTCAAGGATAAAAACATCAATTAGAGCAAAATTAAATATTTTACCAACTCCAATTATCAACTTGAAGCTATGCAAATAAGTTGTTTATGATGTAACATCCTTTATGTTTGTACACGCACTGAAATCCCAGTTAGACGTTAGTTCGTTAATTTGTACGTAACATGAAGCTTTTGCAGTCATTCACTCGTCAACAGGCTGTAAGCACGGAGACGGCGATGATGTCACAGATTTATAATGAGGCAGCTGTCGGACTGTCGGTTCCTCTGAGACATTTACTGTAGTTACTGTAGCATCACTGTTACACTGATCTGTATGAAGCTTTAGACACGGAACACACTGATCAATGATCACTGATGGGAAAATGTCTGGATCCTGGAGATGATGTGAATTTTTGCTGAACTAAATGTATTTAAAGTGACTTAAATGTTGCCAACATGAAAGTTATGATATCTGAAATTCAGAGTATGAATCTCGACATATTTTCCACTGAAAATCACCTACATCGGTGATCAAAGGCTCTATAACGGATCAGCAAACCGCGTCCGAGTCCAGCGGCACAGCAGGAGCATCCAAGTGGATCAGGATCACGGGTTCAGTTGAGGTCCAGATCCAGTTCAGGCTCCAGTCATTTCACAGCTCACCCAATCCGGATCCGTTCATAATGGATTCATTTTCCCGACACGACGTTCTTTAATTAAAATTTCTCCTCCTCCCAAACTGCACTGAAATATTTAAAACCAATAAAGACATTCATTATAACACGTTTGCCTTTATTGGTGAAACTTTACATTCATTACAGGCTTGAAAAGTTGCTCTGATTGTTTTCGGCTAAATATGAAACTGACTGACCTCTGACCTTTAACAGTAACTCAGTGAAACATCTCTGCTGTGGCTGTCGGAGAGCCGTCATCTATCAGTGAAGCTGATCTTAGATCAGATTAGAAATGGTTAAACTGGAAACATTAAAGCAGTTTTTCTCTAAATCTCATCACTCATTTTTATCCAGTAATGGCAGAAATAATGAAATTCTCCATTTAAAAAATGAATAAAGTGAGGTTGCTATTCCATCAATAGATTCCATTTTTACTGAATAATTATTTAAACAATTGAATGGTCATAAACTGAACTGTTATAAACTGCAGCAAAACAGTTTTTATTAAGTAGCAAACTGACCTGAGGTCAGCTCCGCCCCCGGGGTCTGCTGCAGTCTGTAACACACAGGTCGCTCAGTAAAGTCAGTCTGAGCTGTTTCTCCACATTTTTATCTTCACTTTCTGTCTCCTGCAGTTTGTCCGTCAGGCTGCAGCTCAATAATTAGATTTTATAAATTAAATGTGACATTAGGATTCAGCTTCATCTGATGAAGATTCAAGTTGTGTAAATGATGACAGCAGACATAAAATAAATTAGATATTTTATAACAAGCTTTTATTCTGTCTGTGATGATGACGAGTGGGTCAGGCTGATTAAAGTGACTCGTCCTGCTCCACACTGACACGTGCGATCCTCCATCCATCGGATTAAAATGGAGGCTGCATTGCCATGGTGAATCTTGGTGTCAGCGCTCCATTGATGATGGCTTTCTTTCCTTACTCACGCACGCTAAATCAGGTGAACACACTCAGAGTTGATTGGACTAATTCTGATCAGCTGTTCTGGAACGGGAAACTGAGTTGCTGATCTCAGAGTTGCTCAGCTCAGAGTTTATTGAACATGCTTCCTGGAATAGGCCCCGCATCACAAGCAAGCCACTCCAAGACACTATAAACAAGACAAGGCAACTGACATGCACAAAAGTAGTGATGAGCTGTACTGTACCTAGGCTTTGGAGTGTGTGTCAAGAAATCCAGGAAGTCTTTGGCGTGAATTATGAGCATAAAAAAGACAATGGATTCCTGCAAAATTTGTATTAAGTTGCATTCAAATTTGTGTTCATGTTTGAATTTCACCAATTTGAAATAGAGGAGCTTGTTTCCATAGAGCCTGCTAAAAGGAGAAGGGTTTCCCCTGCATGGCAACTCTTTGAGCTGATCTCTCCCAGTAAGGTTTGTTTGTTGTGTTCCAAGCAACTGGGGTACAACACCACCTCATCCATGGGTATCATCTAAGCAGAGGTGGCTGTATCCAAGCCGAGATTTGCTCTGAGATACCTGTGCACCCTTGCCTCCTTAACACCATGTGAAAGGGTTTTTTTCCAAAGTCAGAGAGGTCATTTCCAAAAAGAGAAAGTGAGTTCAAACACATTGGAAAACATATTTCTTAATAAAAATTAATCAAGTCACCATCACCCAAGTATTCATAAGCACAATCACCGTCCCATCTTTTGAAAACATTACAAGTTAAATAAATATCTCATGTCGTATTGGATTTATTTAAACAAGTTTTTGGCTATCGAGCTCTATTACGATTACCCACACATTCATCAGAAACAGATAAGAATTTCACACAAAGTAAAATTAAGGTGTTTTTATGTCTATTCTTGACAGTGATTATTTCCATGCTGACACTGTTGCAAAAGGCCATTACAAATAGTTGAAATGACAAAAAGATTTTGACCAGTGGGGGGAGGGATGGGCTTGTGTGGACATGAAACTTTAAAATTAACCTTCCCAGGAATAGACACGCAACACGATACACACACTGCCTTATCGCCACAAACGGACTCCTACACTATTTAAGTACCAAACATATCTAGATGTCATGATGTAGCTCTGTGGCAGACGAGCTCAGACCCCGAGATGCAGAACTCAACAGGCAAAACTGAACTGAAAGGTGGTTTATTTGGTAAACACGGCTACACTGGGCTGGACGGGTGCCAGAACAAAAATAAAATTACTTTAGTGTCACTGTACGTTCAGCGAGATCTAAAACATATATATATATACACACACACTATACATAAAGTAAAATACACAGTAAGTTAAAATTAAAATAGAATATGCAGAATAGTGCAGGAAAGAAAAGTCATTTCCAACCTCCCCCTTATTAGGTTGGAGGTATTATGTGTGCGGCTGGAGAGGGGAGTAAGTGTGTGGCAGCGGGGAGGAAGGGGGTGTGTGTGAGTGCAGTGTGTAGCTGCAGTTAGGGGGTGAGTGTCTAGGTGTTGCTGTTAGGGGAGGTGTCTGAGTGTGAGTGACTGCGGGGTGATGAGGTGTGTGAGATTTGTGTATGGGGCTGTGGGGGGTGATGGCTCTGACAGCTCTGGGGAAGAAACGGTTCCTCAGGCCCCGTTTACACGACGCCGTTTCAAAATGAAAGCGGTGCCGTTTCGATGCGTTTCGGCCTCCCGTTTAAATGACACTGGAGTGACAACGGTGCGTTTTCAAAACGGGGTCCCGAGTGCAGCGTTTCAGAAACGCACCGGCTTGAGGTTCCATGTAAACAGTTGAAAACGGCGTGTTTTGGAAATGGGGGTCCTCGCACATGCGCGCTGTGGTTGCACTACTAGAGTAACAATACTAACAATGGCAGATTCAAGAGTGCTTCTTGTGGTGCTCAGTGTTTTAAACTTAGAAGTCCTTCTTAGCAGCATTTCAATCCTGCGTCAGGTTCTGAGCGGGCATAATGAAGGACAGCAAGAAGGCGCTTTTGGACGCGGCCCGGGATGACAAGCAAATGGTGGGATAACTTTGTGAATGATGCGGTAGATGACAATGAATGGAGGGAAAATTTCCAAATGTCCAAATCATCTCTTGTAGCCCTGTGCGAAGAACTCCGCCCTTACATCGATGGGGAACAGACTAACACGAGAGCGCCGGCTGATGCTCTCACGAAGGTGGCCTGTACAATGTATTATTTGAGGGATGAGGGGAGACTCCGGAAAACCGCCAATGCCTTCGGTTTGTCAACAGTGTCTGTACAGTAATAATCAGGCAAACCTGCCGTGCCATCTCTGTTCACCTTGGGCCAAAATACATACGACTGCCGTTCACCGAACCAGAGGCCGAACGACTGGTAAATGGATTCCAAAGTGCTCACGGTATGCCGCAGTGTTTGGGAGCCATCGATGGGACCCATCGCCATAAAACACCCATCAGTTAACTCCACAGACTACATCAACAGGAAAGGTAATTATTCCCTGAACGTTCAAGCGGTCTGCGACTACAAATACAGATTCATGGACGTTGTTATAAAGTGGCCTGGGAGCGTGCACGATGCGCGCATCTTTGCGAACTCAAAGATAAACAGTTATTTTAATACCACCTCTGGCAAAGCAAATTGTTGACAATGAGGCTCCTATTCCTATTTTCCTTCTGGGGGACCCAGCCTACCCATTATTGCCGTACCTCATGAAGGAATATTCAAATGGTGGCTCAACTGCCCAGAAACAGACTCAAGGCCCGGTTTGCAGCACTTCGGTGACCAATGGACATAAACCTAAATGACTTCCCCATGTGATTTACGCTTGTTTTGTCCTGCACAATTACTGAGAGGCTGCACAAGAGACTGTTGATGCACGATGTGTGCGTGACGCCATAGAGATGGCAGCCTCACACACAGAATAATAAATATGTCACGAACTGCAATAAAAGTGCTGGGAAACGTGTGAGAAGATTCTGTTCCCTGATTCTGGTATTTTCATGTACACTTTTAAACTCTGAATACTCGTGAAAGCAATGTAAATGGAGTGCTGCTTATGTAGGTAGTGATAGATATAGACAGCGGTACATGGAATGTTCTTTACCATGACTTTGCAAAAAACACGCAGCTGAGTGTTGTGTATGTACCAAAAACCTGCAGGAAACAGCTTTTTTAAAAAAACACTTTTATTGTAGAAAATAAACTCTGTCTATACCAATTCTCTAACTCTTCTATACATGCTTAAATATGAAAAGGCTAGAAGTGCTACAACAAGGTGGCTTTCACAAACAATAGTTTGCTTTACACACCATCGTAATGCCCAACAAGAAAATGTACAAGAAATGTGCACAAGTCTTTCACAAGTCCAAGATGTCACTGTCCTGTGACTCATTTTGTGGTGGGGCCCTTTGCGCCTGAGCAGAAGAAGGGCCGCTGTAATAAATGTGTTGGCCACGCACAAATGGTCCTTGCGCGTATCCTCCCATGTGGCCGTGTGGAAAATGGTATTGCGGCTGTTGCTGGGTTATTAGTTGCCCCGAGAGAGAAAAGCCGTCTCTGATTGTTGCAGTTATACTGCTGATGTTTTCAGAAATCTTATCGAGTCTCTCCGAGTTTCGTCTTGCAGACTCCTCTTCAGCTGGAGCTGGACTGCAGGGTCTGCGTGTAGTCTGCGCTTCAGTCTGTTCCGCTTATGACCGGCCAGCTTTGCCTTGAAAAAAATAAAACATATGTTATTTGTAAATATAGCACAGTGGTGAACATCTGGGCTTACTTTTAAAAACAAACAGCAATTACACCGTTAAGCACTGTTTATTGATACGTACTTCAAGCTCAGCCCGATGGGCCTGTGACACGTCCAGCTGTACTGGGGAGGCACCCGGGTCTTCCATGGCAGCGTTTATGGCTGGCAAGGGCGTGGAGCTCCGTGAGCTCGAAGCAGTGCTGTCCACAGCACTGTCTTCTAAATCTGCTGTTTCCAGACCAACGTCCAGGGTGCTAGTTGCTGGTGAACCACCCCATATTTGTTCACAGAGTTCGAAAAAAATGAGAACAGCACGTCCATGTCCACTACGACGCCCTGAATCCACTGCCTGCCTATATTTCATTCGCACGGCTTTCAGCTTGCTGGTCACCTGGGCCTTTGTTATGGTGCTTCTGTCGTGCGGAAACTCTTTGCCATCTGCCGTCCCGTTTGCAGGACCGTCTGTTTATGTCAGCATACCTCGAATAGCAGGATTCCCATTCGACATTTTCTTGTATTTTAGCCGTTTTGTAGTTTAGCGTTGTCTGCAGTAGCAATTCAGCCTCGTCGTCAGTCCACACAAAACCTCACACACTGGCCATTTTGTAAATGGCAGCCCATAATGCCCTGTGCTGTTCTTACCACCCGGGCCAGTTGTTTCCTCTCCAGTGCCGTGCAGCTGCCATACCACACTGTCACATTAGGGCAGAGTACGCTTTCAATTGTGGCCCGATAGAAGTTCACGAGCAGCTGAGAGGAGAGTCCAGCCCTTTTCAGGTTCCTAAGGAAGAAGAGCCTTTGTTGTGCCTTCTTCACCAGGTGGGAAGAGTTGGTAGACCAGGAAAGGTCAGATGTGATATGGAGGCCCAGGACCTTGATGTTATCTACACGCTCCACTGCTTCTCCTTCTATGAGGAGGAGGGTGTGGTCCGTCTTCCTGGACCTCCTAAAGTCCACGATGACCTCCTTGGTCTTTCCTGTGTTCAGAACCAGGTTGTTGACTGAACACCACTGAGTGAGCTGCTGGATCTCCTCTCTGTAGTGGGTCTCAGTGTTGTCTGTGTCTGTGGTGTCGTCCGCAAACTTCACAACTGTGTTTGTTGGGTGGATGGAAACACAGTCGTGTGTGAACAGGGTGAAGAGGACTGGGCCGATCACACAACCCTGCAGCGTGCCTGTGTTAAGGACCAGTGGCGATGATGTTGCCTCACCTATTCTCACCACCTGAGACCTGTTGGTGTGGAAGTCTCTGATCCAGTGAGACAGTGACACAGGCAGACCCACCTCACATGGTTTCAGCGCCAGCTTGTCTGGAATGACGGTGTTAAATGCTGAGCTGAAGTCTATAAATAGCATCCTGACGTAGGTGTTGGGATGCTGCAGGTGGGTCAGGGCTGTGTGCAGGGTGATGGAGACAGCATCCTCTGTTGACAATATGACAAGGAACAGATACAGACTGAGGACTTAAATACACACACTAGGTAACCAGGGAAACGAGAGACAGCTGGTCAAGACAAGGCACAGGTGAACAAAATGACACTAATGACACAAAGGAAGTGAAACAGAACACAATACACGGGGAGCAGAAGACTATCAAAATAAAGCAGGAAGTGACACAAACGAGACAAAACGCAGACTAGACTTATAGAAGGGCTGGCACACAAAGAGAATCGAAACATGATTAAATTGAAACCTAAAAACACACACGGAACAATGAGAAGTCAAACTAAACACAAGACACGGACCAAGACAGACACAGGAAGACAACAACAAAGGGAACCAGGAAGTCAATAACAATAATGATAATTAATAACAGAACAAGAAACTATAATGAACAAAGAATCCAAACCAAATGCGAACAGGGAAACGTAACAGAAAAACTCAATGAAAACAGAACCTAAAAGAATAAAACACAGCACGCCGGGCACACGGCCCAGCAGGCTCATGACACCTAAACAGCGATCACTCCCCAGCTGGCCTTTATCGCCCATCTCGCCACTGAATTTTTTTTTCAACAAAATAGTTTTTTTTTTTTCACACATTTGAGTTGATTGGTTGACCATTGCATATGACTGGTTGTTGTAATTTTTTCCTATGGGAATTGTTTTTTCTACTCAACCACAAATGTTATTTAAAGTGTTGTCTGCAATATAGTCCTTGATGACTTTGATGAGGGCAGAAATGTGCTAATCAAATAATAAAGCTATTCTTCATACCGCAAGTGTTTCTGGAACTTCAACCTCTTTATAATTTCATATTCTGCATGGACTGGTGACATGTCACAGGTGTACTGCCCTCTTGCCTTGCTACAGCAACACTGAAGTTTAACTTAAACTTCTTAAAACTGTGCATTTTGAAGAAGTTTAAACAACATTGCTCACACAAAAGGAACCCTTTATGATCTAATATAGCTTACAATATATATTGAGCTTAAAAGCGCTTAAAAAAAGAGCTTAAAAATCTTAAAAACCTTTTGGGATGTTTTTGGAGTTTTATTGTTGGTTTGGTTTTGGCAATTTTTATATAATGTGGGTGTGCCAGTTAATTTTTTTATAGATCACATATGAGAACAACAAGATTCAATACAAGTGAATTCATCAGTCAAGCCAGATGAATTAACAAAACGAGTAAAGGAACACCTGGAATAAAGAGTACAAGGTAGTAAGTTTAGAAGTGCATGCTGTATGCTGCTACTCTTATATGAATCTTCATTTACAGAATCACAAATGTCACTTAAAAAAAAATCTTCTCAGCAGTGCACATAACTCACACTTGGAGGTTTTCTTTTTTTTTTTTTACACAGGCAAGTCTATTGTTTAAATCCTGACCTGATTCATTCATCCAGTCTACCCATTTGTACAATGCACAATATCTTGATCATGTGCCAGTTCACTGGTGCAAATCTGTCAGTTACATGGTGGGTTATCAGGCACAGCTGGTGTTTAGGGTGGGGTGGGGGATTAGAGTGTAAAGAAGGCAGTAACAAGTCTTTAACTGGCTAACTGGTGGATGTCTGACTGCTAAGCTCCACACTACAAAAGAGCCACTAAAGCTGATGAGGACATTAATGAACCTGTGACTAAACCCTGGTCTGGATTCACTGGACTGTACAAGTCAACACAATGCAACAGGCTACACCATTCAGGTTCCTCATACAGGCCAACACGCTGTGGCTCAGGTGGTCGAGTGGGGTGTTCACTACTCAAAAGATAAACCCCCTCTTCACATGATGAAGGGCCCCTGGGCAACAAACTGAAACCTAAGTTACTTCACATGTGGCCATAGGTATACAGCTATGGTGAACAGGTGAATGGGAAACTCATTTTGGAGAACTTTAAGAATTCACTAAGGTTCAAAAGTGTTGTGTATTTAGAGTTATGTATCAACACTGAAGGATACTAACCTGCTTGTGTAGCATCCCCTCTTTTAACAACAGTGCGTAAACATCTGGATACTGCAATGACTAGTGGTTTATTTCTTTATGGTGTAAAAGTAACTGGTAGATGTTTGGAACTGACTTGAAATAGGAAATCCATTATATAATATGTCCAGTGTTTAAACTGGACAATTATCTGTTGTGGTTGTTTTGTTTTTGTTCTTTTCAAGGTGCATTTTTGCCTTTTGTCCACAGTTGAGTGTAGTGGTCACACAATTGCAGCAAAGGGCTACATTCAAACAGCTACAATTGCTGTGTACAAACATTGCATGCCTCTAATTAAACACTATGTCCAAAGAAAAACTTTGAAAGACCTTTAGGCAGCCTGAAGAACTACTGCTCAAGACCACCTTAAAAGTTTATAAGAAAGTCTACCTCCTTGTAAAAAAATAAATAAATAAATAAATAATAGAATGAACGAGGCTAGCATCTTTTTTACATCTTTTTGGAATCCCATCAGCATCCATTTATTATAAAATTTGTAATTTAAAACAGAATATGCTTTGCAAATACAATCAGATCTCCCTGTGTTTGATGGGCTTGTGAAACCAGAGTATCCAGAGAAAACCCACACAAAAAAAGGGGAGGACAACTCCACACAGAAAGGCCCCGGCCAAGGTGGATTCGAACCCAGACCTTCTTGTTGTGAGACAACAGTGCTAACCACCACATGGTGCTGCTTGGGCTATTAGATAAATATGGTTTGAATCATATTTATCTAACAGACTTTGTTCATGTAAATATAATATAACCAATTCTATTTACACTATACATGCTTCCCTTAGGCAGTAGTATTAGAAAGCATTGCATACATTTTTATTGTTATGCAGATGATAACCAGCTTTATCTACCCATGAAGCCAGATGACACACATCAATTAGTTAAACTGCAGGAATGTCTTAAAGAATAAAGGCCTGGATGACCTCTAATTTCCTGTTTCTAAATTCAGATAAAACTGAAGTTATTGCACTTGGCCCCACAAATCTTATAAATACAGTGCCTAACCAGATACTTACTCTTGATGGCATTACCTTGGCCTCCAGTAACACTGTGAAGAATCTTGGAGCCAAGATATGTCCTTTTATTTCATATTAAAAAAAATATGTAGGACTTCTTTTTTGCATTTGTGCAATATCTCTAAAATTAAAAACACCATTTCATAGCATGCTGAAAAGTTAATTCATACATTTATTACTTATTGGCTGGACTCTTGTATTTACTCTCAGGCTGTCCTAAAAGCTCCCTGAAAAGCCTTCGGCTGATCAAAAATGGTAGAAAGAGGGGGACTAGAATCAAGGACTAGAAAAAGAGAGCACATTTCTCCCATACTGGTTTCTCTTCATTGACTGTTAAATCCAGAATTGAATTCAAAATCCTGCTTCTCATATACAAGGCCTTGAATAATCAGACCCCACCTCATCTGCTCCATATTTATTTAGTTAATTCTGAAGTTTGCCAGCAAATAAAGCTGATTTTAATTTCACGTCCTGTTCCCTGGGTCTTGCATTGGCGTCATTTCCTGTCTGCCACACAGCCTGTTTTTGACAACTTCATTTACATAGCACTGTTTCAGTCTTAATGACCATTCAAAGCAATTTACACCACAATCCACATTCACACATTATCTTATATCCTATTAATATCCTGTTATTATCCTTTGTAAAAACAGAAACTCTGATGCAGACCTGTCTATGTTTGTTATTGGTCATATGTTAATTGGTCAATTGCCAAAGAAAATATATTCTGGCCCAGACTGACTTAAACAGGAAATAATGCAGAGTCAAGGGCTGACAGCTTCCTTAGGTTCCATTACAAATCAATACAGAAATTCTGCCATAAATTCTATTTCTGAAACTTCTATATTC
The DNA here is from genome assembly GCA_034780415.1 of Cichlasoma orientale. NCBI lineage: Eukaryota > Metazoa > Chordata > Actinopteri > Cichliformes > Cichlidae > Cichlasoma > Cichlasoma orientale. The sequence continues at coordinate 567,546 of JAVDPK010002319.1, forward strand.
AGTTTCTGTTGATGTCAACAAAGTGATAATTCTACTTTATGTATGTTATTGGGCTGCATGAAAAGAATCGTTAGTCAATTCTAATTTTTAAAAAAATCTCAAAACTTTTCAGGACTATTTTTTTTTCCTGGGATTTATGATTCTGACCCCATCTTTGCTGTGGTAAAGTTCTCCCATAGATTTCAATTCAGGATCTTTTGAGTGCTCTTGTAATGTCTCTGACTTCATATTATTTAAAAGTGTTCCTTGTATTTTGCATCGCCCCTGTATCTTAAAGGAGTGGAGCTCTTTTCACTCTCACCTCACCTTACCTCAAATGGTTGAAGATGATGGCCACCCTTCCTTAATTTGAAGATCATTCTTGTTAAAAAGGGAGTTTTTCTCCCAAGTGTTGCAAAGTTCTGCAAAAAGGGAATGGCTGGATTCCCCTCTTTAACATTTAAGTTCTTTACCTTTAACCTAAAGTAAACTGAATGGAAGCTGTATACATTGCACTTTTTGACATAACTGTATAGTTCAAAAATATTTCATTGACGAAGAAAATCATTTTTAGATGATAATTTTGAATTGTTTTGATCTGTTTCCAGGTGGAAGGATTTAAAGGTCTGACAGCAAGCACGCCCCAGAACAAACAACAGTATTACAGGTGTTAGTCCAGTTCGTGTTTTACTGTTGCCTCTCACATGGCTGATTACACTTGAGTCTAAAGCAGGGAGGGCTGTCTGTATCCAAGCATGAGCTTTGTGTAGCATGCCAGCCTCTGAACACAGGGCAACAGCAACATGGTGAGGTGGCTCTAAATTGCACAGCAGCATGCCTTTACTGTAGGACTTCACTTATTTTTTATTCTACCGAAAAGAAAAAACAAACATATTTTTTTTTGTATATACCTGCGTCAGTGGTTTTGCCATGGAGTTTGGGAAAGTTCATATAAATTTAAAGACGGTGCTGCTGACGATGATGATGTTCAAATGGGGTGAGTAGAGACAGACTACATGGAAAAAGTGATCACAGGCATGTAAAATACTCAAGAACAATTTTAAAATACAAATATTATATCGTTTAAGGTATTTAGTTTTGCCAGCATGTATTTATTTTGATAGTCTAGAGGAATTCTGAGGATTCTCACTTTTCTGAGTTAGTAAGAGGAGCAGGTCTTCGGAATGCCATCAGTGAATAGCGGGTTCAGGGAGGTGCTTATTGGGCTCTTTTGTGATCTCAACAATGGCAGGGCTGACAACAATAATACTGAGAAAAGACAGGCATGTGCACAACCATTACTTTCATTTCTAGGCTGCTGTCAGGCAAATTTTTAAATATTAGTATCTAATATGTGGCTGGATCATTTGATGGAGAAGCTGTGCTGTCAGAGACAGAAATCCTCATTTTTGTTTCTAGTTTTTAAAAGCCCGGTCTGTCAGATTTGACACATGATTGGCTCCGAATGAGAGGCTGCACTCTGCAGTCATGCATTCTCAGGCAGGGCAAACACAGTTGAGCGGAGAGAAGCTCATTCATATCTATATGTGCATGAATGGAGGCACAGAACAAGATCACATGCGGTCCACAAACTTCTGAAGAACAAGTTGGATGTTTCAATGTCTGAACTGTTGGAAACAAAAAATATATTAGTTACTTCTTGGCGTGTGCATCGGCCCATAATTACACTGAGCTCTCTGGGTTGAGTACAGACGTGAAAGACAAACAAAACGTGTTATCCTAGATTACTTGACATGTTTAGCTTTTTGTACTCTGCTCCTTGTTTACACAGAAAAAAAATGATTGAGATATGACACTGAAATTCTCAACGATTCAACAAAACTCACACCTTTAGTTATTGACCTCATCAGTCACTGAATCACAGGAAATCTGAAGATACCTTTAGATTTATTTCAGACCATGGTCAATATGGTTGTTTAATTTAGTTTCCAGGGTGCATTTAGTCATTTTATTTATATTGTTTCAAAAATGTTTGGTTTCAGTTTAGTTTTTGTTAGTTTCAGTGTTGGTGTTTGTTATTTTTGTATTATAATATAGAGGTCTTTGGTGATATACAGTGTGGCAGGGGCAGGATTTATTATTGAGACCATATTTCTTATTGATGTTAACTTCACAACTGGTGTCACAATACACAAACTTGACTTACAGTCATGTAGTTGTTTCAGTCTTAACAAACAAATGAACCAATGCATCTTCATGCTTGTTGTATTAAAGTTAGCCTAAAGAATTTACGGTTAAGACTGAATGCATTTACTGTATGTTTAGATTTTACTTAGTTTTATAAATACACATTATCACAGTTTTCATTTTCTCAGATATCTAATATTTTATTTTATTTCAGTTGAAAAATAATTTTCCCCCAGTTTCTGTGTGAAATATAAATAACAGAATGCACATCTCAAACCTCTTTTATTCACAGTAGAACATAGAAAAAAATATCAAATGTTTAAACTGAGAGAGTGCAGCCTTTGAAACAAAACAGCTGATTTTGAATGTGATGGCAGCAACATTTCTCAAAAAAAGTTGGCCATGTTTACCACTGTGTAGCATCCTCTATTAACAGTCTGTAAACTGTAAACTTTCGGGAGAGGAACATTGTTCCATTCTAACCTGATATAGGGTTCTAGCTGCTCAACAGTTCTGATTCTACAAAGTGTGGAACAATGAGAAAAATGCTCATCAAAGTAAAATTGCAAAGATTTTGAATGTCTCATCATCTTCAGGACATATTATGAAAAGATTCAGAGACTCTGGAACAATGTCTGTGTGCAAGGGACAAGGCCAAATATCAGTGTGGGGTGACCATAATAATCAGGCCCTCAGGCGGCAATGCTTTAAAAACAGTTATGATTCTGTCATGGAAATCATTGCACGGGCTCAGGAATATTTCCAGAAATCACTGTCTGAATGCAGTTTGCCGTGCAATCCACAAACGCAAGTTAAAGCTCTATCCTGCAACAAAGAAGCCATGTGTGAACGTGTTCCAGCATCACAATGTTAAACTGCATCTATTCATGGTTTTGTAGTACAAGAATCTGGGTGCTGAAGTAGCGCACCTGTAATCCAGACCTTTCATCAACTGAAGACATTGGGTGCATCATGAAACAAAAAAATATGACAAAGATGACCCAAGACTGCTGAGCAACTGTAATCCTGTATCAGACAAAAATGGAATTAGTGGGATGGCCTAAACAAACAAACATTCTAGAAAAAGAAAACACCACACACACACACACGCACGCACGCACGCACGCACGCACGCACGCACGCACGCACACACACACACACACACACACAC
>JAVDPK010002319.1:601339-611572 GCA_034780415.1 Cichlasoma orientale
GATCGGATACAGGTCGCATGAGGGCAAAAAAATCGGAATTGGGTCACTTCAGGCTGCAGTGTGAACGTAGCCTTATTCCTGCCACTGAGTTGTCTTCTAGAGATATTCAACTGTGGCTGACCTTTGTGAATCTTTATCATGGTTCAGTAGCTGGTGTTTTGAATTTCCAATGCCCTTCTAAGCTGCACTCATGTACGGACTCGTGCCTATTTCACTTGGTTGCTATGATGCCTGAGGGGAGCTTGTATGTTGTGTAGGGGGATCTAATTGGCCAGTAGTTCAATGGTGTTGTACCCTTGTGGGGATCCTTCATGATCAGGATTGTTAAACCAGTGTTAGCATGAATGAGTACCTGCTGCCCATTTCTTTGTGCTGCCAGGTGTTCAGGAAGTGCCGTTAGCTTCTTTAGCCAGTAGGCCAGGCCCTGGTGCTGTCCAACTGTTCCTTCCACAGACTCGTTATTTAGATGTCTATCTGTGTGATGCTGACTGGTTTTTTTCTAGGAGGTTGCTGTGGTCTGCACTTAGGTCCAACAGCCCTTCGGCGTTGGTATTATGTGACACTCTTTTTTTCCAGATGTTCTTCCAAATTATTCAGTATCAGCTCTCAGTGGATCTTTGTTGTACAGCAGGGTTCTAGCCAGCACAGCGCTGGGCTGACATACTGTATATATATATTTTTTTACAATTTTTGTAAACATTTTTTTTCTGCTATAAAGTTGGACATTTTTACATTTTGACCCTATGCCTTATTTCTGCCTACCTGTCCCAAGTGCACAGTGACTGGCCAACTGTCATCGCAGGTTCGCAGTGACCTTTCCCTTCTTGCTGCACTAGTGGAAGAGGCAAATCCTGCTGTGCTGTCATCATCAATCACTGCTGACCCCCCAGTGGAGATTCCATTTTCTGCTTGTTCCTGCAGTGTTTTTTTTTTTTTTTTTTTGGGGGGGGGGGGTGAGAAGGAGAAAGTTGACATTGGTGAAAAGAGTGATGGCAGAGCAGGGAAAGAGGGGAGAGGCTACACTCTGTGGCTGGGATGACCACGGATGGGGTATGTTAAAGATTAAAGATTAAATGTTTCACCAAAAAAATAAAAAATCCATACCTTTTGTTTCAACCGGCTCTTGACTTCTCTGATTCTCATTTTTGCATGGTCCTTGGCCTGTTGAACAAACAGACTTAAGCACACAGACAGTTGCCATGTATTTGCATCTCATGAACATTCTTACATTTCACGGAAAGGGTAGGGACTCCTCTCCATAGTGAAACTATGTAAATAAGGATAAAGGTGCTCATTACCACCCACATGGACACCCAGTGCTCAGAGATCCTTCTACTTTCAGGAGAGCTCTGCTAATTTAAGCCTTGTCACATGATAGCCGTGTCAGACGCAAGATGTACTTCACTGTTGATGACATGGGTGGTCACCATGTTGGCTTATACTGTAGAGCACTGCACTGATGTTAACGGGTGTATTTGTCTGACACCCGCTGATATGTGGAAGAAGTAAAACTAAGTCACTAAAGTGCTTACAAATTTATAAACAGTCTTCATGGCTGGGTTTGCTTTGGTCTTCACCGTGTTGAAGATAGCACCCCCACCTTTCTGCAAAAGAAACACAAAAAATAAAAATACTTTTAATTAATAGGCACCTAAATAAATAAATGGTAAACATTAAATGGACTGCTTCTTATATAGAAGTACTCAAAGCACTTTATACAACATGCTCATTCACCCATTAATACGAGCACTTTTTTCTATACCCAAGTGCTTTCTAGCTAAGATTCATGCACACATTCACACTCCATTGAGTACATTGGGGGGCAATTTGGGGTTCAGTATCTTGCCCAAGAATACTTTGGCATGCAGACTGGAGCAGCCAAGGAACACAGTCCAGCCCCTCTACAGGAGACTGGTTCTGGAGCCCAGGCCGTGCATTGAGGTGAGCCCGACTATATCTAGCCGGTATCTCTCAGCCTCACACACTAGCTCAGGCTCCTTCCCCACCAGAGAGGTGACATTCCATGCCAGTCTTGATAGCCAGGGATCAGTCTGCCAAGGTCTCCGGCCTTGGCTACCGCCTGACACACATTGCACCAGACCCCTAAGACGCGTCCTGTGGGTGGTGGGCCTACAGGAGGGCAGGCCCATGTCACATCGGGTACCACAGACTAATGCCCAGCCATCAGACGCTCTCCCTTGAGTTCCCGCCGCAGGCCTGGCTCCAGGGTAGTGCCCCAGTAACCCTATCCCAGGCAGGGTAAACAGTTACCTTGATGTATTTTCCATAGGGGTCTGGCCCCTCATCCAGGACCAATCTGCCATGGAAGACCCTACCAGGGGGCATAGCCCCTGGACAACATAACTCCAAGGATCACTGGGACACACAAACCCCATGATAAGGTGGAAATTCACCCATCCACTAATAAAATAACAGTGAACAGCGATATGATGAATTTTAGACACAATATGCTAGTTTTTAATTGGGTTTTAAATATGTGATAAGAGTCAATGTTCCAGAGGTCAGGAGGGAAGACGTTCCAGAGGCAGGGAGCAGAGCGGCTGAAGGCCCTGGGTCCCATGGTGATCAGACAGGCTGGTGGGACGGTAAGTTGGATGGTTGAGGAGGACCTGAGATGCAACTATTTTTTCAAGTATTTTGGACAAAAAGGGAGGTCAGAAATAGGATGGAAATTATTGAAATTACTGGCACTGGATTTCTTAAGGACAGGAGTTACAGGTGCACATTTAATTGGTCAGGGAACCAAGCCAGTGGAGAGGAAGGAATGATTAGGGGAGACAAAGAAGGAAGGCAGTATTTAACCGGTAAGTAGATGCAAATGAGGAGCAGGGTGAGACATTACTCCAGGTTATTGCTGCTAAGGTTAGATACAAAGGGAGGAAGAACTCCTTTTTAAAAGGAAGAGACCTCCAGCAGAACCAGACTCAAGCAGAGGCAGCCCCTAGCCGCCTGAGCCTATAGCAGCAAAACGTGGGGATCAGGGTCACCTGATCAATCTATAACCAACTATAAGCTGGAAGGTTGAAGCTTAATCTTAGTCTTCAGTTGAGCTCACCTTCACAGTGAACAACCACTGGTGGTAGTTTTTGTCACTGCCTGTTGGGGAGAAACAAAAATAAACAGTTAGCATCAAGTAGTAGCAATACTGGATACTAAATGAGGAAATTTCATATTCAAAATCCTATTAGACCGCATTAATAGCTTACCAGTGAACAGTAGTACACAGTCTCACACTACTGTATTAATTTATTTCAGCAACAAGGAAGTGCTCCCACCTTGTGTCTACATTGGCATCGGAACTGTGTTGACATCCATAGCTCATGTTGTAACTTACCAAATCTGAGGATGTTAATGTAAAGCAAGAAGCCTGATAATTTTGGTTTAAAGTCTCACCTGCATATTCACTCATGTTGATTTCCTCCTCAAAGAGGTCACTGAAACCCTCGCCTGAGTTCAGCAGGTCCAAGCGGCCATCAATGAACTACAGGTCAAAGCACAAAACGCATGAGACTGTGGACTTTGTACGGTCCAATTTTATCTTTACACTATCACTATTAAGATATTTTAGCCGTTTTAGGTTAGGGCAGTTGTAGTGGTTGGGGTTAGGCACAGAGGTACAGTGAGGAGATCGGTGTAGGTGTGTAAATACCTGTTTGAAGAGCTGCAGCTGAATGGCATTCTGAAGGAACTGTCTCATGGCACTAGAACGATGGTTTACAAAGGTTTCTTCATTAAATGTTATGCGTTCTTCCTAAAATTCAGAAAAACACCAGCTGTCACAGTACTGTTCAATACTGTATAACTAAGGGATGTGAAAAAGAAAGTTTTCACAACTGTACAGTCATGTGTAAACTTTCTTTTTCACGTGACCACCTTTATAAAAGAGTGTCTAGCATAAAGATACAGAGACCAAGATAAAATTAACAAGCACATACAGAAAGGAAAGAAAATAATCTGTTTAAAATATACACTGAACCCCCCCCCCCCCCCCCATCACCCACACCACCCACCCCTGGACCATGTGTTTAAGTCCACCCAATTATTCCATTCTAATTTTCCAGATCTGAAAATAGTCAAAATCTCTTTCTGCTGTGAAACAATAATGACCACTGTCACTAATTTAGACATATCACATTTATTCCTGTCAACTTTAATAAACATTTGTTATCTCTTGTTAATTTGGCAGTGCAACTACATTCTTTGTTGCAACCTAAAAGCCAGTTGTAACAATATTGACATTGTAGAGTTATGTAACAAAAGATTAAGGCCACCTTCTGCTTGACAGATTTCCAAGGTGGAACTATTAGTGGACATTAGTCTGACTCATCAAACATATATTGTGGGTAACAACCTGCCACTGGCCCTATTTGTCATGGCAATTTACCTTCCTTACCATTTTATTATTATCATTGTTATACACTGTTCAAAAAAATTAAAGAAACACTTTTTAACCAGAGCATCGCATCAAGTCAGTTAAAGTTCTGGGACAATGATTTGGTCAGTTAAATAACAGAAGGGGCTGTTAATCAGCTCCACCTGCTTTGGTGTTAATGCAATTAACAACAGGTGCACTAGAGGGGCAACAATGAGACAAACCCTAAAGCAAGAATGGCCACTGACATTTTTTCTAGGAAACAGGCAGTTACTCCAGGATAGTTGGACAGAGCCATAGTTGGTCCTTAACCCATGAGCAGGACTGGTATCAGCTCCTTTGCGCAAGGAGGAACAGGATGAGCACTGCCAGAGCTCTACAAAATGACCTCAAGCAGCCACTGGTGTGAATGTCTCTGACCAAACAATCAGAAACAAACTTCATGAAGGTGGCCTGAAGGAACCAAGTCCTCTAGTGGGCCCTGTGCTTACTGCCTGGCACCATGGAACCCGATTGGCATTTGCCATCAAATACCACAAGTAGAAAGTCCACCCCTGGCGCCCTGTTCGTTTCACAGATGAGAGCAGGTTCACCCTGAGCACATGTGACAGACATGAAAGGGTCTGGAGAAGCTGTGGAGAATGTTATGCTGCCTGTAACATAATTCAGCATGACAGGTTTGGTGGTGGGTCAGTGATGGTCTTAGGAGGCCACTGTCAAACCCTATGCTGTGGGTCCTAGGTTAATTTCTGCCTGACCTCATGTGGCGAGAGTAGGCAGGCAGTTCCTGGAGAATGAAGGAATTGATACCACTGAAAGGCCCTGATGCTAGCCAGAGCTAAGTCCAACAAAACACCTCTGACACTATATTTCGGTCCATCTGACGATGCCAGGTTGCACCTCAGACAGTCCAGGAGCTCAGTGATACCCTTCTCCAGATATGGGAGGAGATACCCCAGGACACCCTCATTTCATTAAGTGCATGCCCCGACATTGTCAGGCAAGCATATAAGCACCTGGGTGCCATATAAACTACTGAGTATCATTTAAAGTTGCTGCAACAATATTTCAGCTAAATGGACTAGCCTGCCGCATCATTTCACTTTGATTTTTGGGTACTTCAGCCCTCTGTAGGTTGAGAATTTTCATTTCCATCAAATGATGTGGCATCCTTTCATTACTAACACATTACCCAGTCCATATCAATATAGATATCCAGCATAAATCTTTTTCACATTGAGATCTGATCTGTTTTCAAAGTGCTCCTGTAATTTTTTTTGGGCAGTGTAAATAGCCCCCAAAGCTAATGCTAAGGAAGCACTGCATGAATTGTATGAAGCTGACAGTGAGCTGCAAATTGACTCTACTGACCAATTTTTAATTTCACTTTTTATCTTTTGTGTTAAGAACATTTCGTGTTGAAATGTGTTCACAGATTCAGTAAATAAATCATGTCAAATAATATTTGAAAAGTTATATTGTCTAAGTTTACTTATCTGCAGTTTCTGTCACCTGCATTTTGTTCTTATCAGGGTTTAGCTAAATAATTAGATTTAAAAATCACATGTAAATGTAGCATTCCAGTTCCATCTATGAAAAGAATCATATAAAAATTCATATAAATTTGTATAAAACAAAATTTTCAGTTAGCAATTTAGATTGGAGCATTTTGAGTGCTTCAGTTATTATTTATTTGCTCCATTCATCGTTGGGATCTACTTCATGCACTGACCGGCTCAATCTGCAGAGCATTTCTGTAGTTGCCAAACAGAGCTGCCTGACTCTTGAGGAAGGCTTGAGCCACACCATCTCCTGTTGTTGTTGAAACCTTCTTCAGTCGACTTTTCAAAGAAGAAACCTTTGAGAAAAAGTCTAGTCATTAGAATACACTTTCAACTTGAATGGTGACTCCCTTTTATATAACTGGCATGTTTTCCAACTGGACAGTTGTCATTAGCTGTGCTGTAGTTCCTCACCACATCATTGGGAAGGCTCTGAAGGTCATCATAGGGGCTTTCAAGCATGTTTGTATCTACATTCAGGACCACCACATCATCCAGAGCCATCCCTCGAACTTTCTACAAGCAGCAGAGAGAACACATGGCATAACATCAGTTGACTAAAGAGTCAGAATCACTATACAGATGGGAAAAATCAAACAACCAGTCAGTACCTACCTCCATCAGGCTGGAGTGGACTCCAATGAGGTAGGGCATAGGGGCACTGAGGGTGAGAGAAAAAAAAGAGCCAGATACATAGCTATAAATCAGCTAGTAGCTGTGTTGTGTAACCTGAACACAGCTCTTCACTCTAGTTGGCAGGCATTTCCAAAAGATATTTTTTGGGTGGAAGAAAAAGTTGCCCTGGACATACTCAGTAAACCCCACTCATTTAGCTCCAGGAACAGTGTGCAGGGAATGCTAATTATCTTTTGGTGATAGCAAGATGATTTGAATTTAATAGAGGAAATTGACAGTCAATTAAAATATGAAATACACTTGTTAAACTTTAGTCTGAAGATAGGATGTGTGCCATGGCCTTTGGTATCCATGTGTTACCAGGTAGAGAATCTGGAGTGTAGATGATGGTTAGTGCACTCACCAGCAGTAGTCTAACAGATGCTGAGGCAAGACAGGAATGTAAACATGTTGCCAGTGCATTGGATATAACATGGCTGCGGACCCATGGACACAAGCTGTTAACTGTGGACACATACCAAATACAGAATATGAGCTGTCTCATTACTGCTCTCTGTGTGACATTATCTCAAAAGGTATTTAAAACACAACTCAACAATAAAATCCATTAATATTGCATTATACATAAAATATATGGAGAAGTAAAAACACTGTTGTGCAAGATTTCACACATCTTTTTAAATAATGCAATGCAATATGATTCAATGCAGTCACAGTAGCATGTGTCAGGGAGAGAAAATGTGAAATGAGCCAAACATGAGTTTACAAATATACAAAAAATGTGAGGGTCAATGGTGTTTTATCAAATGATCTTATATCATCCACTGGATTCCCCCAAGGTTGTTTTATCACCTCTTTGATTTGTTTTATAGTGAGCCATGGAGACTGTGACCATGGACCAGTGGTTGATGATGCCATACACTGGTGTAAGTCTTCCTTCCTTGATATTAATGTCAGGAAAACTAAGGCGATGTCATGATCCTGGGCCGTTGGCCCAGTGCGCCTTATGTTCTTGAGTTGTGTTATTTATGAATTAGGATTTTGTCATTGTTTTCTGTTTATTTATCAGTGTTAGTTCCTCTTTACTTCATGCTGTCTGTGTTCAGGTGTTTAGGTTATCCCGCCAATGTAAAGTCTGTGTAATGTTTTGATTCCTATGTTCTCCTGTTTGCTCAGTGTTCATGTGTCTGTTTTGTTTTTCCATGTCTGGGCCCCTTGTCTCATGTTTTGTTTCTCTTCCCAGTGTTTGCCTGAGTGTTGTTTTATTTAGGTTTCTGTTTTGGTCATGTTTCGCTTTCCCCCTGGTTTGGTTACTTCCTGTTTTATTTTGATAGTTCTTTGTCCTGTGTGCCTGTGTTTAGTTTTGCGTCCCCTTGTCTCCTCAGTGTAATTATGTTCAGCTGTGCTCCTCACCTGTTTCCACTCTCCTCATTTTCCCTTTGTGTATTTAGTGTCTGCAGTTTCCCTTGGTCAGTGTCACGTTGTCGTTTGCTTCCTGCTGTGTGCTTTATGCCGCTGCCACGTTCATAGTCCATGCTACGTTCAGAGCTGTTAGTTCTTGGTTCTGTTCATGTCATGTTATGTCTATGCCATGTTTGCTTTAAGTTATCTTTAAGCTCTATGCCTTATGAGTCCTGCATTGGGGTCCTGCGCCTCACCTGACAGGAGATGATTATACATTTTGGTAAAAATCCTGTCATCATTCCTCCTGTAACCATCAACAACCAATTAGTGGAGGTGGTTAATCAGTACAAGTACCCTGGCACTCTGATTGATGATAAACTTACATTTGAACTACAGGTTGATGCCGTGTGCAAGAAAGCACATTTCCGAGCTTACAATAAAAATATCGTAAGCTCGGAAATTTTAATTAGATTAGATAAAACTTTATTAATCCCTTTAGGAAGATTCCGTCAGGGAAATTAAAATGTTGACCATACTTTTATCTTTGTTTTATAGAATCTGTGTTAACTTTTTCTCTTATGTGTTGGTGTGGGCTAAATTTGAGGGATAGAAATCGTCTCCAGGGAATTGTTAAAGCTTGCAGCAAGATTGCGTGGGTTTCCCTGAACAACCTGGGGATGTGTACAAAATCAAGATTTTAAGAAAAGCCCGCTCTCTCCGGGCTGATTCCAGCCACCCTCTTCATGACCACTTCAGGTTACTTCCCTCAGGCTGCAGATATGTGGTGCCACGGTCAAGGACCAACAGGTTCAAAAACTCTTTTGTTACTGTGGCAATAAGTTTATTAAATAACACGAGGTTAGTTTTTTATTTATTCTTATATAGGTGTGATTGCAGTTGTCTTCTATTGTTGTTTTAATGTCACTGCTAGCTGCAAAACTATTTGCAGCTAGCAAGTGCGTGGTTGGAACAGACCTATAGTATACAGCAACATTAATAACTCAGGCTGTAGTCTCAAGTTTGATTGGCTTGGTTGATATGCTCTCATACTGTATATGTCCAAATTCTCATTGGGCAATTAGTTTTACTTTCATAAAGAGACAAATGCTACATCCAAAAGCTTATTGGGTGAACCAATTTTATTTGGTAGTGCAAGGAACAGAGTACTTAAAGCCTTATATTTATGCATACACTTTTGGACTCTATAGGAAGCTTACAATGTGCAGGTGACAAAAAAACAATATGTCATTACAGTAAAGTGGATTAGAACCACCTACAGGCCTCTTTATATCTTCATAGTTCTTTCTATCTTAGCGTTACATAATTTGTTTGTTTTGATTATCTTTGTTCTAAATAAAATTGCAAAGTTGTCATTATTATAGATTTTGAAGTCCATCAGCCTTCTAACACAATATAATTGCTTTCACATTTCCAGGGTTCTAGCCAGTGGTTGATGCCCGCCGTGTCTCACAGTATAAAGTTAAAATTTTGCATGGGGGTCATTAATGGTGCTTTTGTTTTCCTTGATAGCTGCCTATAGCTTTCAGGGAGCTGGAACGGCAGACAATGGGACAACAGGAATAAATGGGAAAATGTCAAAAACTCTACATTAAAAATGGCTGGAGAACAAACAAGGTGAAAATGGAAAGTGAAAGAGACAAGGTAAAACAACAGAGAACTTTAGATGTGTATTCATTTGATCACCTAGCACATTATTTTTACTAGATCAGTAAGTAACAAAACTTGTTTATTACAGTGTTTTAAACACAAATGTGGAGTCAAATGTTTCAAAATGACAGTTTGAAGAAAGCATGTTTTTTAATGTTCATTAGCAAATTGACAAATTACTTAAATATTCAATGCCCAAACAGACTGAGCTGTAGAAGAGAGAAGAAAGAGAAAGTGGACTCTACTTACAGTGCTAAGTTTGCTACAGCAGATGAGGATTCGACGTTCATAAAGCATACTAGCGTACAGATGAAGCATGTTATTGACATCTACTGCTACAAAGTACTCTGTTAGGTTTCTCTGCAAGGGTCAAACAAAATAAGAGAAAAAATAAAAGGGAGAGTTAGTTGTGACAGTAAAGACCAGTAAGAATACAGTGGTGTGAAAAAGTGTTTGCCCCCTTCCTCATTTCCTGTTTTTTTGCATGTTTGTAACACTTAAGTGTTTCGGAACATCAAACCAATTTAAACAATAGTCAAGGACAACACAAGTAAACACAAAATGCAATTT
>JAVDPK010002319.1:620927-633909 GCA_034780415.1 Cichlasoma orientale
TAGGATACTTAAGAGTAGAATGGGAGGCAGAGCCTTCAGCTTTCAGGCCCCTCTTCTGTGGAACCAGCTCCCAGCTTCGATTCAGGAGACAGACACCCTCTCTATTTTAAAGATTAGGCTTAAAACTTTCCTTTTTGATCACGCTAATAGTTAGGACTGGATCAGTTGACCCTGACCCATAGTTGCATTTACGCTTCACTCGCCTCTTTTCACTCTCTCTGTGTTTACACACCACTCTGCATTTAAACATTAGTTATTACTGATCCCTGGCTCTCTTCCTCAGTGTGTCTTTTGTCCTGTCTCCCTCCCCTCACCCCCAGCAGGAGGCTGCTTCGCCCTGAGCCTGATTCTGCTGGAGGTTTCTTCCTGTTAAAGGGGAGAATTTAATTTAAAATTCTTCTTACATATAAGGTCTTGAATAATCAGGCCCCATCTTACCTTAAGGATTTCATAGGACCGTATCACCCCAATAGAGCGCTTCACTCTCAAACTACTGGCTTACCTGTAGTTCCTAGGATACTTAAAAGTAGATTGAGAGGTAGAGCCTTCATCTTTCAGGCCCCTCTTCTGTGGAACCAGCTCTAAGTTTGAATTCGGGAGAGAGACACTCTCACCATTTTTAAGATTAAGCTTAAAACGTAGCTTTTGGATCAAGCTTATAGTGAGGGCTGGATCAGGTGACTGTGAACCATCCCTTAGTTATGCTGCAATAGGGGTTCCCATGATGCACTTAGCATTTATTTTTCATTCAACTCTTTTAATCTGTTTATACACCACTCTGCATTTAATCATTAGTTATTATTATTCTTCCCCTCCCCCACGAATAATTTGTGTCGCATCTTATTCTGACAGCTGTTTTGTAAATAAAATATTTAATTAAATTAAACTAAAAAACAAACAAACACCTGAAGCACTGCCCGCATTTTAATGTAAATAATTGTAAAAAAAAAAGTTTGCTGTACATGTTTGTGGCCTTCACAGTAATAAATAAATAAATAAAAATAATCTACTAGCCTAATTTTGTTTTTTTGTGTGATTTTAGATCCAATATGTTAATGAAGTATGTCAAAATGAAAACAATAACTGTACAGTTACGCATGCGAGGTTATGCTGAAAGAATTGATACAAAGAAAGTAAGGTAAACAATTTTTAGGGTGAAATATAAAGGTAAAATCCAAAGTAGTCAAAAACAGCACATTATACCCTAGACTCCACATAATAACCACCAAAATAAAATAAAACATCTCAGATTCATCTGATATTCGGGACACAGTTGAGGAGGGTCAAGATCTATTGCCAAACTGAATGCCATCTGGATCCAATCCAGATTGTGGATTTGCGGCTACTTGAATTTAACATGGGAAACTCCATTTAATGCATATTTTTGGCCATCTCTCAAAAAAAAAACATCATTCTCATTTGTTGCAATAAGAAGCATATCACTATTGTCCACGGACATGTAACATTTCGGATCACTCAATTCCCCTATTATGTGACCCATGGGATCCTCAACATGGTACAGCAGCAGCTCAGCAGCAAACAAGAAGGCAATACAACTAGCCGAGCGCATCATCAACACGTCTGCTCACCCTGAAAGACAGTTACACCTCTTGATGCCTCCAAAGGGCATTAAAAAAAATCACCAGAGACTCTCACCACCCAGTACACAAGCTGTTTAACCTTCTCCTTAATGGGAGAACAATCAGAGCACGAACCTGGACTGGCAAACACCTTCTATCCCAAAGTCATCGCTTTTTACTGAACTCTAATGCATATACTGAACCATACTGAACTCTAAAGGCCTTTACACACCGAACGCCTAAATTCCGTGCAAATGTTTCGTGCATTAAAACTATTTTTTGGACTCACCTGTTCTTAATGCAGCCGTTCACACCGACCGCATCATTTCACAGGACGATTTTGCAGCATTTGGTTTTTTTGGATCAAGTTCAATTTTTCTGACTTTCAAAAGTGTACAAATGGATCTGACCAATCAGAGCGCTGCATTTAGTAACATGTACTGAATATACAGTGATGTGGGAACAGTAAAATGATACTATTTTACCGCAGACACACAGCTACACGCTGCTCCGAGTCAGTCGGCTCTCTGAAATTATTTCTCTGCCTCCTCACGTGTGGTCCCAACTCTGCCAACAAGAGCTCAAACTGTCCCACTGACATCCTGAAATATGCGCGAAAGCGGCCGTGATGCAGCTTCAACTCTGGGATCAAACCATGAAACTCTCCCTGCTGCTGCTTTCTTATGAGTTGGATGAACCCAGAATCTCTGTTTCTTCCTTCTGTTGTTTAGAAACACCAGGACCTCATTACATCATCGCTTGATGTCGACTGCATTTTTTTTTTTCACCGTGCGTTATATGAGGTCGATTTATTTGCAAAAAGGCAATACGTCCGGTGTGTATGTAGGCTACACGACAGGTTCGCATCCGAAATATTCGGAATTCCGTGTCGTTTTTACGAAATGCAGCCGGTGTGAAACAGCCTTAAAGTGTGAAATAATCAGTGTGTGTGCGTGTGTGTGTGTGTGGAGTTGGCCGCCTGTTTGCCCAGCAGGGTGACTACAATACCCTATGAGCCTTTTTATGCTTCCAAATTCATGTTTAAACTTCAACCCACAACAGACAAAATAACAAGAAATGTCCAGCGGTAGCAGCAAAACCACCACAATTTCCCCACAATCTGCAAAATCTGGTTTCATTAGAAATGCTCCAAAGGTGCCAACAGTACAAACATGATCAAGAGGTCCCACTCACTAAATTAACTTACTTCAAGTGAAGCCATGCAGACAGCTAGCAGCCACAACTCCCAATATCGGCATACCTGTCAATCAAAGTTGTCATGACACTTGGTTTGGGCTAATGTATTGTTTCAAGATGAAGGGCTGGCAAGAGAGATTTGATGAACAGCTTTTTTAATACTCAGATAACATGTTTTTCACTCTCCTGTATTCATGCTGTTTCTGCCACCATCTGTTTCACTATTAATAAAAAGTGAAACATTTTGAGAAGACCACACACGTGAACAGCTAATATGAGCTCCTACATGTTTGACTGAAAAAGCCCATCAAGCACAGAGAACCAGTGATTAGCACTGTTGCCTCACAGCAACAAGGCTCTTGATTTGAATCTCCTGGCTGGCTGGAACTTTTTCCTGTACGGGTACAGCACTCCAGCTCACTCACACAATCCAAAACCATGTATTTTCGGTTAACTGATGATTCCACACTGGCCGCAGGGAAGACTGACACAGCTGAATGTCTGTCTCTATGTGTTAGAATATGACAGAATGAATTCATTATGCAGAGATAGTATCTCTCTTACTGTAATACACATAACAATATACTCTGTCGGTGTGTTTGTTCCCTTGTCTGAGGACATCTCTAGACAAGAGTCAAGTAACCAAACATAACACATGCGTACATCTTAGGCCCCTGAAGGTTCTTATCTATATCAGACAGGCTAAAATGACCTTTTTAGCATCGTGTTATTTTAATGTTGAAATGACTGATTTTTAGCTTATAGACAACACCTACCACACTTTTTTTAAACTTTTCTCAGTGTGATTAAATATATAATTTTGCCAACAGGGCAAATGTGCCACAATATTGTAGCATGTATTCATGTCATTACCTCAATTAATAGTATGCCAGCACCAAAACAAGTGCACTGAAGGAACAACCACAGAATCAGTGCTCTTAAAATGAATCAAACCTGTGCAGGTGGAGATGTGTGTATGTGTCTGTGTGTGTAATGTGTACCTGTCCATGCTGAAAGGGAAGCAGAACTTGGGCACAGTTTGAAGGGTTTCCTGTGATACACAAAGAAGAGATAATAAAGTTCAGTCATTAATCTAGGAACAAAGCTAGAGGGGCTCAAATGAAAAATGTAAATCTATGTATAGAGAAGAGTGTACTGTTATTGGCAGGTTTGTCAAAGGAAAAGAGTCAAAGAGTGGCACATACAACAACAGAAAAATACAATATTAGAAGAAGAAGATGACCTGGTCTGCGTAGTCCTCAGGAAACTGTCGACGAAGCTCTGGCCCTGTTAGAAGCACACAGAAAATAAATTACTTCAATGAGTCAAGAGCTGCTTTTCAAGAAGATTAGCTCAAGAACAGAGTGTATAGAGCTTCATGGTACAGTATAGGTTTCCATGGCTGAGCAGCTACATCCAAACCTTACATCACCAAGTGCTATGTAAAGTGTTGGATCCTATGGTGTGAAGCAGGGGTGTCCAAACTGCAGCTCGCAGATTTTATATGGCCCACGCATCTTGTTCATCAATGTGCTACTTCTGGCCTGCTGGCACAAGCAACGAATACAACTCAGCATGCAATTCCTCTTTTTAACTCACGGAGACAGTGTCGTATAACAGGTGCCTGCCAACTGCTTCAAAACCTCAAAAAGAAGAAGACTGAATGATTTGCCAATCACAGCCCACGCTATGTGATGCCGTGCGGCTTGGGTAGGGGTCATAGGTGAGACACAATGTTTCCAACTGAGTGACTTTTTGTTTTCCCCAAAAAAAGAAACTAGTTAGAAATTTAGCAACTTTTTCTGGTGATTTTGGCAACTTTTGGAGACTCTCTGAGATAGCCCGGAAAGCTGAAATCCTCCACTGATGCCCTGTTTTGTGTACATAAAGCCCTCCCTTTGTATGTCCAGACTCCACTTCAACACTGAGGGGACATCCCCCCATCCTCTGAACCTCGGTGCAAACAAAGCTGAACTTTTACAGAGACACATGCCACAAACGGAGCCTTGCACCACACTGACTGAGCTTCAGTAGGACGGCCGACACCAGCATCTCTCTCGCACGCCTTTTTACCGGTGTCTTTCCAAAAAGTGTTTTTCGGTATTTGCCAAAAAATAAAATTTATTTGCTGTATTTAAACTGGTGTGAATGACTTTTTGGCCTATAATCTGTCAAACATATCTCTCATGAATGAAATCAATTCATTTTGAGAAAGAAAGAACACTCCTGTCACAAGAAGAACCTGCAATCACATTTTGGCAAAGTGACTTTTATATATTCTTTATCCATCAGGGTAAAAACTCTCATTTTTTCAGAAAGATCCAGCCAAGGCGGCAACAGAAGTTGCAACAAATATAACATCACAGCTCTCAGACAGCTGATGTGGGGTTGATTATAATGTAGATACACTACCACAGTCATAAAGATACTTGCAAAAAAGGTCATTTCTTTATTTTATTTATAAGCCCTTCATAAATCCTGTTGACACATTATACATCAAAAACACATAAAAACATCAGAAATCACTTTTTGGCACAACACCGGCAGCTGGATAAGAACACGTTTCCAGAGATCCGAACATCCATCCATCCCCATTCACATCCCAGTGAAAAGAACTCTTAATGCTTCAACATACCAGGACATTTTGGACAATTTCATGCTCCCAACTTTGTGGGAACAGTTTGGGGATGGCCTCTTCCTGTTCCAACATGACTGTGCACCAGTGCACAAAGCAGGTCCATAAAGACATGGATGAGTGAGTTTGTTGTGGAAGAACTTGACTGGGGTACACAGAGTCCTGACCTCAACCCCGTAGAACACCTGTGGGATGAATTAGAGACCGAGACTGCGAGCCAGGCCTTCTCATCCAACATCAGTGTCTGACCTCACAAATGCTCTTCTTGAAGAATGGTCAAAATTCCCATAAACACTCCTAAACTTTATGGAAAGCCTTCCCAAAGGAGTTGAAGCTGTTATAGCTGCAAAGGGTGGCCGATGACATATTAAACCCTATGGATTAATAATGGAATGTCACTCAAGTTCATATTCGTGTGAAGGTGAGCAAATATTTTTGCCAATATAGTGTATATATGAAACATAGTTCTCTCACCAACATAAACAACTTCTAATCACTCTGTCAAACTACATGTTTATTCAGATCATCAGATGATTTTTATTTTGTTGGTACAACATAATCATATCCTTATTGATCAGCAGAGTTGATTGTTGCTGCATGTTCTGTCCAGGAGGAGAGCTTTTGAGCTTTTGTCTCACTGTTCCCTCACGTGAGAAGGAAGAAAAAAAAATGCAAACAAGGGCATAAATCACCTTTACACATCAAACTTCCTATGTGTTCTGAATTTTAAAAAAACATATTTACAAAACAGCCACTCGTACTTGCATTCTTGCAATGATCTTAACGTTTACTAATGAATTCACATACGGCTTTATACAGCCCAGGTATTTTATCAGTTCAGTATAGAAAGATTTAAATGGAGGTCTTAACTACTGCATAAAGCCAGTTCCACATTAAAACAGCACAAGTCAGAACAGATGGATTTGGTATTTTGAAGACTACACAGGAAATAATGAAACCACCAACAGGATGACATTCTTAGAAATTCAGCTGACAATCTCTCCTCAGTATCCAGGAAATAAATTAGTCACATACTGCAGAATTAAAAAAAGGCCCAGGCAGAGATGCATCACCATTTACATATAAGAAGAAGCCTTTATCCTTAAGTTCTAAGCTACTATCAGTATTGTTAATGTGTAACCTCTTGAAATGTTTACACTGGCCTGAAGAGTGACTTTTCCCTGCCCCTGCTAGCCAAGTTTATGCAAAAATTAAAAAAATAATCACAAAATCAATTCAAGTTCATATAGCAGTACACTGGGCTTCATGCAAACTAACTGTACAAACTTGTCAAGATAAACTTGTTTCACAATTAGCATAACCTACACCCCAAAATTTGTCATCTAATTTGGGCTGTTTCACTTCATGTGTCGGCAAATTTCAATAATAGATGGGAGAGAAAATAAAAGAACAATTTCACATTAAACATGTCACATGTAGTGACAGAGCAACATGATGTTACACTGGTTGCTGCAAGAGACTGCATAAAAAGTCTACTAGAGCACATTCTGCAGCAATATGTAGAGCTGAACTCCTGTGACAGACCGTTTGGCCCCTTCTCTCAATATTTTGGACTCTGGAATTTACAGGAAGGAATAGAAGGCACACAGACGGCTTTAATCCATAGAATAACCCTGATATGTCCTCCAAGACGATGGAATAATCAACAGTTTGAAAAACTGTGCAAGAGAACTGGGGAGAAGCTGTTTTAATGTCAAAGGCTGCTCACAGCAAATTACTTTCTCTTCATTTGCTTGTATGATGCGCTGCATGGTTTCATTTCTGAAAACATCTTGACTTTGCTTTTATTCCTTGTTTTTTATAAGGAATAAAAGCCCAGCAAGAAAAAGTAAAGAGTTTTTTTTACTGATCAGTCATAAACCATTGTCTGACCTTCATCTAAGTCACAATTAGTGTAATAAAATCACAGTGAATAGTTGGTCTCTTTAACACACAGAGTCACCACTCACTGTGCAGGCTGGAAGGATAAAGGCTGGATACTGACAAAGCTGACTCTTTCTTATTAAGTAAGACCGCTTGGTCTGAACCATGACATCCAATGTGACCTCCTTCTCAAGGTATTGCATTCACAAGATTTTCAGAAAACTTGACCTCTGACCTTGAGGACAAGGTCACCAGTGCTTGAACTCGTCCAAGATTTTTAGTAGATGCACCTATGGTATCAATTTCAAAATCCTACGGTGCTTTTTTGGGGAAGGAAAAACTATTTTGTTCTGTAGAGAGGGCCAAACTAGAGAGAACATATCAATGTACTCAAAGTACTATTTTAGCAGGCCAAATGTGGGCATAGTTCTCAATCTTCATTCTTATGTATCCCACCACTTGCTTAAATCTCTTCACTTACTGTTTTTTTTTTTTAAGTTCTACGACCAATATGAAAAGGAAAATGTCATTTGAGTATCTCATCTTTAAGGACTCACCAGAGCTGTGCACGCCTGGGTGGGCCACCTCCAGATACACCTCAAATGTGGACTCAGGGCTCTCCCTGCAACAGAAGATAAAAAATTTGTCTTTATGTTCATTGCATGTTCCACACACACACACACACACACACACACACACACACACACACACACACACACACACACACACACACACACACACACCTGTTAAAATGCCAGGTTTTCTGATGTAAAAAAATAAATCAAGATAAATTTCATTTCAAATTTCAAACTTTTTCAAACTTTTAAGTGGCTTATAACGTGCACAAGTCCACTGAAATTAAAAATAAAAAACTAAAGTAATGTGGTTGTATAAGTGTGCACACCATCATAAGATTATTGGGAATATGGCTTTGTTCAGAATTAACCAATCACATTCCTCTTAGATAGTAGTCAGCACAAACCTGCCATTAATCAAACTGATAAATCCCAAATGAAGTTCAGCTGTTCCAGTTGGATTTTTCCTGACATTTACTTACGTACTTATTTTGCTTACAGAAAACCTGTAAGGCAAAAAGCTCACAAAGCATAAAGGGGAATTTCCAAAGCATTAAATACAACATGGAACAGAGTTAAGACAGTCACCCCTCAGCCTCCTGATAGAAGAATCTTTGAGTGGCACAAATCCCCTGGAAGCACAAGTTCTATAAGACATAATTACCAGGTCTCTGTAGATCTTAATGGGGTGCACATGAGCCTTAGTGACTTTATTCACCATATCAATTCAAAAACAAATGGTGAAGAAAGAACCCAGAATAAGAAATGCCAAAATCATAATAAATACCAACCACTGAGAATACTGTCACTTCCTGTGATTGACATCATTATGTTAAGAACTAAGAACTAAATCTGAGATTTTTAGTAGATGTAGCTATGGCATCAATTTGAAAATCCTAGGTGCCCCAGGTTATCTACTAACCATTGGTTAGCAGATTAAAAAAAACACAGGCTTCAACCACTTTGGCACATTTGAAAACGATCCCCGAGATTTCCGAGATCTTCAGTTCTTCATCGTCCACATTATCAGGTACAGCCAGCAAGCAACGCGGTCAGTCAAGCCAATTTGGAAATCTTGCAATCGAGCAACATAATTTAGCCGTCTCCAATCCAGTGTGGTGATTCTAGCGAGGTCCACTTCACACATTGGAGCTTCAGATTAATCTGGGCACAAACAAGTTGCAGTCAGGGCCTCTCATGGCACGGACATCTTTTAGCGATGATAGGAAACACCCCTCATACATAGGAAACTGTGGTACAAATTTCAAACCCCCATCTTTGAAATTTGTCTTTCTGCAGGCCTTCAAATATAGTAGTGCAGGCCGTACTATCAAATTTTCAAACAAATTCAAGCTCTCTGAATTTTTATGTTCAATTTCAGCTACATTTTTAAAATTACATAGTCCTGAAATCCTAGCAGACAATATTTGGCCTAAAAATGTGAATGACAATAAAGGACAGCTTAAAGGTCCAGTCTAGGGCTAAATAACTGTACTTAAAGGTACACTTATTTTAGTAATCGAGTATTCTATTGATTATTCCACTGATTGAGTAATTGGATAAGAAATACTTTTGTCTTATTAATAAGCAATAGTAAATCTTCAAAACAGAAAAACAGGTCTTTTAAAATAAACGGCTCACTGCAATTTCTAAAATGGAAACCAATGTTTTATAGTTTGACTGCATACAATATCTACCAAAAGAACTAAAGCCTTTCATTGTGTTCACGTGCCATACTAAAATCTGAACTTTTGAAGAAAACATTTTTGGGAACTGGAAAATCACAAGATTGCACAGGCACACTGTGAACCAAATGCGCCTGTGCAACCACACATTGTGAATGAAGCTGGCCGTGCCCGGTGGTAGATTGCAAATTGCGGTGAAATACACTGCTCAAAAAAAATAAAGGGAACACTCCTAGTTCACATCCTAGTTTGAGTGTTCCCTTTATTTTTTTGAGTGTTCCTTTTATTTTTTTGAGCAGCGATTTTAGTGCAGCGATCTAGCAGGAGAAAAAAAAATCAGTCTGGTATCGGCGATGGGGGGGAGTGCGCAGGTGCGTGCCCGCTTGCTAACTGCAGTGACAGAACCGGTAAAATTCTCATCCCAGTGCAAAAGGACCTCAGCATGGCGCAGCGCCGGGCAATCAACCGCTGGCTAGAACCCTGCATGTACAGGTTCTCTCAGTATATTGTAGCACTAAAATGTGAGCAAATTTATTTGGTCTAAATAACTTGGTCCACTTTCTTCCTAGTATTATTAGTTGATAACTGGTATTACTTCTATTTATTTATCCATTTATTTATTATTTGTTTTTTATATTGTTTTTTATTTATATTGCAAGTAATTAGTTTTTTTTAGATTGTATTTATTTTAAATTTTTATTTAAATATTCTGCATTTTATTTTACATTTAGTATATATTTTTAAGAGATTGTAGAAACGCACTAGATTTCTAAGTATTCACTATTTAAGTGCAATAAATGCAGTGTGTTTACAAACTCAATGAGTGATCGTATTAAATAATCGTGATTTCAATATTGACCAAGGCAACCGTGTTTATTTTTTCCATTATCAAGCAGCCCTAACTCAGACCACTGAATACCTGCAGCAAGCAATTGTTACAATCCAGCATTCATTAATTTATTTAAAGCTCATCCTCAATGCAGACAAGACTAAGCTAATAGTATTTTCAAATTCTAGGAAGAAGCAAGACTTAAACCCCTCAGTGAACACAGAGTTCGTGCACACTTATAAATATTTGGGTCTTCTAATTGATGTAGCCTTACTTTCAAGCCACACGAGGAACACCTTGTGAAGAAACTGAAGCTTAAGTTGGGTTTTTATTTTCGGAACAAGCCTTGTTTTTCTTTCAGTGCAAGGTTGTATTGAAATTGAAATGAAAAAGCAGCTTGTTGCTGCAACTTTTTTGTCTATATTAGATTATGAAGCCTTGTTGTATATGAATGCCTCTGCTCAATGTGGTCGGATGGTTGATACTGTTTACCATGCCTCCCTCAGGTTTATTACTAACTGTAAACTGCCGATGCATCACTATGAACCTATATGTCCGGGTGGGGTGGCCTCCTTTGGCCATCCGCAGGTCCTGTCATTGGTACACTTACATTTATAAGGCATTACTTGGATTACTACCTGCCTACATTTGTGCTTTAACTACATTGAGAAGTTATGTTGCTTATTCATTCCATTCTCACAACCAGTTGCCGCTTTCTGTTCTATTTGTCCATACCAAACTGGGTAAAAAAACCTTTTGTTCATTCTACCCCCTCCTCATGGAATAGATTGCATAAAGATTGGAGACTGAGTTAATTTCATTGAGCGCTTTTAAATCCAAACTGCAAATTTTTGTGTCTAACTCCATAACATGCAATTGTTTTTCTTAATTGTGTTTGTAGCATTTTGTGTCTTTGCTTGTGTAATTTTGTGAAGGTGTTTAGCATTTGTTCCTGCCTATCTTGACCAGGACTCCCTTGAAAAAGAGGTTCTTAATCTCAATGGGACTTTCCCGGTTAAACAAATAATTAAAAATTTCCCAAAATATTAGGGAAACAAGGATTGCAACATTGTTCTTAAGAACAAGCTGACACAGCAGGAGCTCACCCTGTTAACACGGTGTCTCTGCACAGTGCAGGGATTGTTTTACTAAATCTGTCATAGTAATACACATCTAATAAATACCTCACTTCTGTATTACCAAAGGGAACCTACAGATAAGCTTTTCCCATCTAAAGTTTCTATCATGCCAGGGGAGTAGCGCTAGCCTGCAGCCATTCAGTCCTTAGAAGCAGCATCCGGTTTGGGAACACCTCACGTAGTTACCATGTTTACACTCGCTATACATCCACTCACTGACAGGTCCTTCTATTTGTGTAAAACGCTTTGTGGGTGACTAACACATCTCAGAGCCACTAATTAGGGGGGGAAAAATGAGGTCCCGTCGGTGTTTTTAGCTTGTGTCGCAACAAGTCAGGGCCTCGTACTCTACGATATCTACCCCATGACTCTGTGGAACACAGTTAACGCAAGAGTTTTAGTTAACACAGCGGAGAAACGTCCTTACTTGATTCGAGACCCCATCTTTTATTTAGTCTCCCCGCCGTGGTTGACAGCACGCTTCACTCCGGTGTTTTCTCAAGCTAATCTACCTGTCACACGAAATAATACACCGCCATGGTGCATCTCCATGTGTAAGTCACACTCCACCTCGAACCACACCTGGGACTTGTAGTCCTACAAGCAGAAGACGCGGAAGCGTGCGTTATGGACCTATCTAGTATTAGAAACTACAAATTCCACAATACTACAACATCTACAAGACGATTGGGTCGCGTGCCGCTATCAGTCGATAAAGTTACCGTTACTCAGCATTCACTGGTAGCTACAATGTCGACAGTTTATTGCGTGAATTTGAATTTTTATAAATAATTATTAACAAAAACATTAATTAGACGATTAATTGTGAAATTAAAAAAAATCAATATATTCTACCACAATTAAACGCGAAATAATCTACCAAATAAATCCTATTATTTACATCATAAATATCCATCCATACTGGAGGGATGGGCAGAATTCTTCTAAAACAAATTTATTCATTTAGTGTTTTAATGATGACTGATTCTTTTTATTATTAAACGTTAAACCATTTAGTGAACCCATTGTGTCCTACATTGAAGCATCTTCTTCATTTATATTTAAAAATGTGCATGGAATTACATTTTAGACTGCGGTGAAGATAGTTTCAAACTATCTTCACCGCAGTCATTTACGGAGGAATTTGTCACAAAGCTCCGTGTAACAGGCAGGTAATTGACCCAAAATGCAGAACTCGAAAACAGGATTAACTTAAAGGGGATGCAAAATCCACTTTTTTAGCCCTTAAATACTTTTTTTGTGTACTTTGTGAAATGTCTCATTCACGTTTAAAGAGACCGCACCAAAACGAGTTGCTCTAAGACGCGCCT
The DNA here is from genome assembly GCA_034780415.1 of Cichlasoma orientale. NCBI lineage: Eukaryota > Metazoa > Chordata > Actinopteri > Cichliformes > Cichlidae > Cichlasoma > Cichlasoma orientale. The sequence goes on from JAVDPK010002319.1 coordinate 633,783, forward strand.
CAGAAAAGATGTAAAAGAGGGGTCTGTGGAGCTACAATAACGAGGAATTGAGACCAAAGCATTGCAGTTCTACTTTATATAGACCACAAGTGAATGATTCACATATGAAAAGGAAGGATTTAAAAGC
>JAVDPK010002319.1:650323-691948 GCA_034780415.1 Cichlasoma orientale
AGGTCAGCGGTTTGATTCCTGGCTACTCCAGGCTGCGTGCCAATGTATCCTTGGGCAAGATACCTAACCCCAAGTTGCTCTCCAACGCAAGCCTTGGAGAGTGAATGTTAGATATAAAAGCGCTTAGTTACTCCTGGACGTGCTTGTGTGAATGGGGCAATTTCCTTAATTTGCAGCCAAATACTGCTTCTTTTACGGGTATCGCACATATTCACAAGCAGAGCTAATGTTAAATTTGGGAGCCGGCTCTTCTGATTTAACGCCAAGCATCGGCTCTTAGAGCCGATGCTTGGCTTTTGCGAATGACATCACTAGCGTGTGCAGACAGGCTGCACGTAAAACCACTGTTGCTGTTGTGTTATCAGTGTTTTTGTTGAAAAACTGAGGGCTTCATGAGCTTAATGTTGTAATGGTTTGTATTCACACGCATCCTCCTAAATGTGTTTCTATTGCAGGTCTATTTGTAGTCGCTAATCAGGGATTAAAGCATAAAAAACATTTTGACGAATGGCAGCGCCCGCTTGCATGCTGTGGTCATGGCGATCCATTCCGGTAACTAGTGATGTCAAAACGAGGCTTTTTGAAGTTCTGAACCTTTTTGAAACATTGTGTCAAAAATTGGATAGCTACTGATAATCAGTACTCTTGAGTGACATCTACTGGCAACAGTGGCTGTTGCACAGCCAGACGAAGCCCAGCAAATGTGACACACCTTTCAGGTGTATAATAAGACTTCTTAACGTATGTTGTGACAGTTCCTCAAATTACCTGCAATCCAACTGCGTTTTATGCATTTGCTTTTTGTGTCCCATATTTAAAAAGATCTGCCTGAGTAATTCCATAAAAAAGAAACAAAAAAGAACATTTGGAAACGGGTTTGGTGTGATTGATTGTGTCGAGGATTTTTTATAATCAAATTATTGGAGTTACTCGAGGAATCGTTGCAGCCCTAGCTGACAGTGACTCATTCAGCAGATAGTCACGTGCTCATCCTAAGAGCAAGAAAAGTGCTGGGTCTGTTGCATTGCCAGGATTGTAGCTGCTTCCTCAGTCATTTGGTAGAACAGTGAGTTCTGTTCAGTGCATCCATCTCCCCAGGCAGCGTGGCAACTTGGATTTCATTCATGCATCTAATTAACGTGCCTTTACCAAGCCTCAACCTCTGTGGCTGAAAAATGAATTAATCCTAATTGCAGTCACTTAATTCTCTGCAGTGTTTGTGCTGCATTTTTGTTTTCTGTCCTGTTAGATAGTGACAGATGAATTACTGGAAGGTAGGGAGAGAACATGGCCCTGAGTGTGTTGTCAAAACAGGATCTGAAATGAGGTTAGTATTAGCATCGTAAATATGTTTTGACTTTTATGTATTATTTGTTCATTGATTTGTTCATGGAAAAAAAAACTCTTCTAAATGGCCATTTCAATTATTTTTCCCCGACATTCAGTTTGCCAACATCATGGTGCAGTGTTAGCACAATTGCATCACTGCAAACAAATTCCTGCTCAACTGGGACTCTTTTATTTGAAATTTCCCTGACTGTATGCGTTTCCTCCCCCAGTGCAAAGACATACTTGTTAGGTTAACTGGCATAGGCATGGGTTTGTCTGTCATTCTGTTAGCCATGTGATGGACTGACAACCTATTAGTGTGTACCCCTCCTCCCTCTTTATGGGATACATGCCAGTCCCTACAACCGCAAGTTGAATAAGTGGTTACAATAGAGAGTGGATGGATGGTCTTCAGTCAACAGATCAGATTGTTCATTTCAGTCCCTAAAAATCAGCATGTCATAGATGTTCTCTGAGCTTCTCGTCTTCAGCAGCCGATGCCCAATTTTGTTGTTTCTTGCTTTTATATTGTATTTTGCATGTGCTCAATTTTTGCATTAAGCCGCTTCAAATTATTTATGTTACTGTCAACAGTTATGCACAGGATTATGTGAATGGTCAAATTCTAAAATCTTCATTACCACCTGCATACTTGTGCAGTAGCGTGCCTGTCTTTGCTCTCTCCCCTCACTGACACATAGATAATTTCCTTCCTCAGGCCTTCAGGTCAAGATGAGCTGCTCACTGATCATGTGCACAGTTTCTGCTTTTTTGAATACACATCACACCAAGAACTGATTGCACTGAGTGCTGTTTAGAGAACCCCTCAGTCTCAGTCATGTTTGACTGTTGGTATAACATTCTATTTATGAAATGATGTATTAGTTTTACATCAGCTGTAGCAGGATGCAAACCTTGCAAAAAGTTTAACTTTTGTCTCGTCAATCCACAGAATATTTTCCCAAAAGTCTTGCAGGTCATCATCTCTTAATACACAAAATCTGCAATTTTTATTTACTTTTTATCTTTGTCTAATATTAAAAACTGTTTGATTGGAAATATATGCAAAATAAATAAAAGAAATTAGGAAGGAAAAATTTATTTTTCACAACACTGTGTATGCATTGTAATACTGGAGAATATCTGGTGACCCGCTTTCTCCATTTACTGATTATAAAGGGAGGAATTAGCTACAATATGTTGAGACAAAACTCTCCCTCGGTCTCTATAAAGTTATACATTTTATCATGGCAACCTACAGGGCATTATATGTGTTTGAAGTCAGCCTCACTTTGTGTTTGTCGCTAGTTGCTTTATTGAAAATGTAAAACGTTGCTAGTCTGAAAACTCGCTAAATATAGCGACAAAGTTGCTAAGTTGACAACACTGGCTAAGGCTGCTGAGGAACCACCCCTGATGCACCGAGCACCACTTTTCCCTCCTGATGTGTTTACACTTGCAGCCACTTTATTAGGTACGCCTTTGCACCCCCGTTTGAACTGCTTTAAATGCACCAAATTGCTACCATGTGAGTGGTTGATTACACATTTGCTTTAACATGCAGTCAACAGGTGTACCTAACAAATTGGTCAGTGAGTGTATATGCCATTGCATGTCATTAATTCTTGTCTACTCTCTCCTCTAGTTTGTGTCTTGTACTTGTCTCTCTATGCTCTCCTTTTCTGTCTTCTCTCTTTTCCTGTAACTAGCCAGTCATATTAGATTGCTGCCCCCTGAGCTTGGTTCTACCAGAGGTCTCTTCTTGTTAAAAGGGAGTTCTTCTTTCCACCAGTCAGGGGGGCTGTGGCTCAGGAGGTAGAGTGGACCATCTACCAATCAGCAGGTCGGTGGATTGCTTCCAAGTCTGCATGCCGAAGTTTCTGTGGGCAAGAAATTACCCGATGCAGCCATTGGAGTGTGTGTGTGTGAGTGAATGTTAAACAAGTTGCTTAAGTATAGAAAAAAAGCACTTGTATACATATGTGTGATTGTGTGAATGAGGCTTGTAGTAAAAAGCACTTTAAGTGCTCAGTTAAGTGTGGAAAAGCACTATATAAGTACCATTTCATTTACCATCACCAAGCGCTTGCTCATAGGAGATCGTCAGCGTTGGTGTTTCCTTTCTGATACTGTAGCGTAAAGCTCCATGAAAATACTGCCAATTTGTGCTATATTAATAAAACTGAATTGAAATGACATTTTCAACCCTGAAGGTTTCTCCTTGGTTTTCACACCCCCTCACCCTCGCATTTCTGAATCAATGATTTTTACAGTACAGATACAACTCTGGCAACAGAGCAGCTCCTCTGGGGTTGAACCATGTTGCTCAGGGCAACCTGGACCTATTGTATTTAGTTTTAATCTTACAACTTTTGTGGGTTTATTTGACAAGTAATAAAGACCTTCCTTTCCCCTTTATTATTTCTAAAGTGGTCAGAAACCTTATTGTTGTTTTTTTGTTGTTGTTGTTTTAATTAAATAAAGAAATGTGGACAGGGAGCGACATCCTCTATAGTAGGAACTGGTGGGCTTTGAATGGAAAAATATTTTTACAAAAACAAACCCTGTAGCTTTGCTAAAGCTTGATTTAGATTTCTTTAGAAATATCCATTTGAAAGCATATTTAGTCTATCATATAATGTCAGTGTATTTCCAGTGTATTATTCATATTATTACTACTTTCCCGCTTTGCCCATAGACTTTATATTCAGAAACATCACATCAGTAGACCTTTTCTAGATTTGGGGAGAGAAGGAATAACCAATAATCCCAGCTGGGAAACTGATTTAATCAAACATTTTATAGTTGTAAAATGGCAAGTGTCATATTTGGCTCTCCAGGTAGTGGAAGAAGGTGTTGTGGAAACTCCGTGTGTATATAGTAGTAGTACATGGAAACAGCTCCACAGCTAACAGTTCACTAGGTCACAAAGCGTTTGCTTAGGTCAGTGTAAGCAGATAGCATGTGTGGTTAATAAAAACAAGCATCTATCCGGCTGCTTTCCTGCCACTCAGGTTTATTCTTCTGCCCAAATCATCTCACAGTCGTCGTTGGCAATAAGTATTTTTCTGTTGCCATGTCTGCCTGAAACACTAATAGAAACTGATCAAGTCCCCTTGATAATGCACTAGGGCTGTAAATCAAAGATGGGCATTATAATGGATTTTAATCAATCAATATGTGAATGAAGTGCCATTTAAAGTTAAACAAACTAACATTGTGTTTAATAGTTGAATTTAAATCATTTGCAGTCAGTGGTGACTGGACTCCACGGCTATGAGCAAATGCTGTGTTTTCTCTCTTTTACTGCTGCCGCGGTAAATTGCTGCTTGTTTGTGGGCCTTTCTGCATTCAGTTTGTATTTGATAACTGTTGAGTTGAGATGAGGTGAATGACTGAAGAATGAAGAATATCTTATTTCTTTGCTTTGAGAAGATTATTTTTGCGTTATGCTTCAGGCCACCATCCTTTCTGAAGCACTGACTGATTGGTTTTGCAGCATTTGGCTGAATGTGACTGGAACCCTTTACACTTCAGAATTCATCTGCTACTTCTAACAGCAGTCATATCAATAAATACCAGTGACCCAGGTCCACTGGGAGCCATGCATGCCAGTGACATAGTATTGCATCCACCATGTTTGACAGATAATGGGGTATGCTTTGGATCATGAGCTGTATCTCACCTCCTTTGATTTTTCTCTTCCCAGCCACAAGCTGGGAAACTGATTTGCATTCCAAAAGTACCTCCTATCTTTTTTAACCTGCCCAGATTTCCCTAATCAATTTGAAATGATCATCAAGGTCAAAGAAAAACTGGACAGGAGAATTTGTAAGGCCTTGGGAAAAGAGAAGAGCATTTCTCTGACAATCCGAGCGACGATGCCGGAAGTGATGCTGGAAGTCCGCCATGTTGAAACTACAGTGTACAGAAGATGCACTACTAAACATGTGCCTTACTTCACCACAGTCTGCTCTTAACCTGTTTTATGCAGGTCATGTAAATGAGAACAACTGTGAAAAATATCCCTTCAATACAAAGGTCGTTCTTGTTTGAAGAAGAAGGAATATAGAGTATATATAGAGCCAGATTTGTAGATTTTACTTATTGAAAAAGCACAGTGTCAGTTTTGCGACTGAAAGTTGTGGACGGGTATTTTTGTGGCTGGCCTTATGGCGTATATATTTGCAGGAGTGTTCCTGTCAGGAGGAGAATATTCAAATGGAGCACACAAATGTGATTTAGGAATGTAGATTGACCAGTTTAATTGACAGCTCCACTTTTATGCTCAGCTCTCTTTTCCGGGTGAGAATCATGTTCTCAGACTTGGAGGTGCTGTTCCTCATTCCTGCCACTTCACACTCGGCCGTGAACCAGTCCATTGCAAGCTGGAGACCACCACCTCAGGAAGCCAACAGAACCACATCATCTGCAAAACGCAATCCTGAGGCCACTCCACCACCAGATATTCTGACCATAGAAAATAACAGAATCTGTGACAAAGGGCAGGCCTGGAGGAGTCCAACATCCACTGGAAATTAGTCAGACTTACTGCCGGCAATACAAACCAAGCTCTCGCTATGATTGTACAGTGACCCAATGGCCCGTAACAATGGGCCAGATACCGCGTACTGCTGATGCACCCCTCACAGGATATCCTGAGGGATGCAGTCGAATGCCTTCTCCAAGTCCACAAAACACATGTAGACTGACTGGACAAACTCCCACACACCCTCAGATGTGAGCTAAGGCTTAAACAGAATCAAAACTTAAACTGTATCAAAAAAGAATAAGAAGACAGTCATACTGCAGTTGCAGGAAGCCAACCACTACTGGGGCTTTGGGAGTATTCTATTAGTTAGCAAACTAAACTATAATGCACACTAAAACATACAAACAAATTCACTGCAATTTCACAGCAAAAAGTGACTTCACCCATGACTGGAGGCAACTTCCAGCTGCAGCACTAGAAACAAACAATTAAAATATTACACTGAGTACTACTGCTAGAAAGAAATACTATAAATTTTAGATAAAACCATCTAAAATGAATGTCAGTCAGTGCTCTGGCAGCAAACACTGTTACAAACACTGTTTTCATTTCCTGGTGTTCTCATGATGCACTGACTATTTCTTTTCATTCATCTCTTATTCCTTGGTTTATACATCACACCATATTTAATCATTATTAGTTATTATTAATCTCTGGCTCTCTTCCAACAGCATGTCTTTGGCCTGTCTCTCTCCCCTCAGCCACAACCGGTCGTGGCAGTTGTCTGCACCTCCCTGGGTCTGGTTCTGCTGGAGGTTTCTTCCTGTTAAAAGAGAGTTTTTCCTTCCCACTGTCACCAAGTGCTGCTCATAGGGGCTCGTTTTGACTGTTGGGTTTTCTGTAGGGTCTCTAAATGTGTCTTGAAGCGACTGTTTGTTGTGATTGGGTGGTAGATAAATAAAACTGAACTGAATAGAATTGAATATTTCAGCTTACCAAGCAATAATACACGGGGATTACAACACAGTCCATAAAAATGACAGGAAGCAGCCCCCACACCTGGCAGCACTCACCTATTTAACCCTTTACGTCCCACTTCTGATTGGCTATTACCCTGCTTGTTGTGCCCATTTTACATCTAGGTTGGAGCACTTCCCAAGAGAAGCAAGTAGTGGACATTTTGCATCAGAGGCAGCAATAGTTTCACAAAGTCTCTGTTCACCTCTGAAACAGTCTGACAGGCTGTAACAGAAGTTGGGATCTGATGGGGGCTTATTTATGGAGTAAGCTTCAACATGTTGTTACACCTCAGCTAAGCCCCCTGCCATGAGAAAAGAGACCTCTCTAAACGGAACAATGTAACATGAACCTTGGTCAGAAATAATATTTGACTTCTAGGTATTCCCACCTGTACTGGTGATTTTTTCTTCTTTCTTCATCCTAAGGACTGTCTCTTATCGTGCCTTCCTCTTTCCTCCAGATGGCGGCACTGCAGAGTCCATTTTATGGGGACAAGATGAACCTTTTTTCCCTCTGCCAGAAGATAGAGCAGTGTGATTACCCCCCTCTCCCACCAGACCATTACTCTGAGAAGGTGAAATTACACAAAACTGTTGTTTGGTGTTACTGTGTTTTGAGCTTAATTGTCATTCATTTTTATTCATTTGATTGCTTGTTTTATTTCTTTCTATACTGCTTTGCATAGATTTAGTATTTGAACTTCCATGATCAATAACTCACAAGCACAATGTTACTGAAACACAAAAAGCGCCTCACTCCAAGCATAGTAAGATTTTAGACAGCTTAATGTGGGGTGTTTTTATAATGTAGAAGTAAGACAACAAAAAAAACTCTGCAACTTGGCTCATAAATAGTCTTTACCTTGAGGCGACTGTTGTGATTTGGCACTATATAAATAAACCTGAATTGAACTGAACTGAATTTTACCTGCTTTACAGAAACAACCTTTAGCCTTAGAATACTAATGTGAGATTTGTAACTCTCACTTTCACGTGGGTGAAAATCACCCGACATTAGTGTTCTAGTTTTAACGAAAATTCTCAGCTCAGCATTGAGGCACTGAATTGAGACCCAGATGCTTTAGTTTAGATTATATTGTAATCTATAGTGATATTCCATGTGATTTAGTTATATAATACTTTCACACACTTTGGTATTCTGCCCCAAATGTGCTCTTGTTCTGTAAAATAGCCCTAAGGTACGTTTCAACTAATTTATGGACAGTGGAGCTTGTTTTGAGAAAAAAAAAGTGTAATAACAGCTTCATGCTTTTCACAGCTGCGGGACCTGGTCAGCACATGCATCAACCCAGACCCGGACCAGAGGCCCGACATTTTCTTTGTGCTGCAGTTTGTAAAACAGATGCACATGTGGACTTCCAGCACCTGAGTGACACTTCTGCTCTCCTCTCTGCTCAGTCTGAGACTTTCCGTCCACTAGATGTAAGCTGTGCCTGTCTTTGCACAAATGTGTCCGCCTCATCTCAGCAAGCAGAAACTTTGGAAAGACTGTGACGTTTCTTTTCGGTCATGGAAGATGTGAAGAGGTACATGAGTAGTGCAACGCTCATGGAAAATGAGTGAAACTTTACTTGTTCATGTGGGAGCAAGTGTGTGTGTGTGTGTGTGTGTGTGTGTGTGTGTGTGTGTGTGTGTGTGTGTGTGTGTGTGTCTTTAGCTGAGGACATAGCTGTTAAAGCTGTGTCTTTCTGTGATGTCAGATTCCTCAAAGTTTGATTTTCAAGACTCCACCGGAGTTGCATTCCAAGTTCATACTATCTTTTTCAGGTAAAGTGTAGTAGGCCTGGGCAGTTTGAATATTTGTCACCTTTCTTCTACCATTGTGATCATATTATGCATGTTTTTATATATTGTAAAGTACCTCAGTGGTCAAAATGGACACTTAATAAATGCCTATTAGCAGATTTCTCAGAAAAAATGTTAGTTCACTGTGACAGAGATTGGCTGTGAAGCATTTAATTTTAGCAGATGAAATGTTTGTGTGTTGAAGACTGATGGACTGCAATTGGATGCAGATGAAGTTTTAAAGATAATCACTAAAGTTTCACATTATCTTCAGCAGTTAGTTTGTAGAGCTCCTTTTAAAGTCTGATTTTCCCTGACGCTTAAAGTGAAATCAAATCATCAAATAAAAAATATACACAAGGTAACAAGACAAGAGGAAACAGCTGGAGGAGAGGTGGACTGAATGACACTAAGGAGACGGGAACAGGAGACTTTCAAAATAAAACAGGAAGAGACCAAACACGATACAAATGTACACTTGGCACAAAACGGGGAATACAACTAAGTACAGAGCAGATGATGACACAGAGGGACACAGAGACGCGGGGAAGACGATAAGAACAAAGGAAAAGAGGAATGAAATACAATAACTATAATTAATAGCAGAATTCAGAAAACTGAATTCCCACAAAGCACAAAACCCCTTTGGGTTTGCATCCAGTGTAGAAATTTGCCAAAACAAATACATGGAATTAACTGTTGTGGCAAAACCCTCTGAATAAGGAAGCAGTCAAAAAAAAAGCTTCCCCATATTGTGTGTGTATCTGTTTTTTCTCTTTCAGGTGTTGCACAGGGGTGGCTGTGGCTCAGGAGGTAGAGCAGCTCACCTCCTAATTGGAGGATTGGCGTGAATGTGTGTGAATGGTAGATACACAGTAAGCACTTAGCTACACATGGAAGTGCTTGTGTGAATGGGTAAATACAAGTGTGTTGTATAAGTGCTCAGTTTAAGTAGAAAAGCACTATATAGTCATTTACCATCGTCTTTGGACTGAGCTTTGTTACAAATGCAATGGTTGTGTTTCAATCCTTATTTTCATCTTTTCTCCTCTTTTCTTCTGCCTGTCAGCTCTGGCAATGTTAGACAATATATATATATAAAATAATAATAATATTGGCTAACAAGAGGAGCGTTTAATGAGCTCCTCTTGGAAAAGCAAATGTGTTTGACACAAAAGTGTCCATCATTCTGTTTGCCAGGACAGATTTAAAAAGAAAACAAAAGCTTCTTCTTTTGATTTGGAACACTCCTTCTATTCTGCCATGTATCCATCTGATTGCCACAAGTGGGTCAAATTTGAAAGGGCACTTTATGCAAATAACTTTACAACGATATGCCTGGTTTTGAAAACAGAGTTTTGAATTTCTTGGATCAAGCCAAGCCCAAAGAACCCTATGAAGTTAAGAGTGGCTAATTTTTTTTTTTGGATTTTACAAGTGGGGAAATCATGTTGTGTCCACCTGATAAATCTCACATTGCTAGCCTTTCATCTGTGCTTTGGTCTCCACGGGTCTCTGAAAGAAACATGTGTAGCTATTTGAATGCTCCACTGTATTCACAAGTTGGTCTCTTCTGGTATCTTATGAAAAGTACAGTAATAGTACAGTAAAGTAGGAAATTTCAGTATGGCAAAATAAATTTTCTGAAGAACTGTAACACCATGGAGCTCAATTAGCATTCATCGGAGATGACACAACAAATGGACTCGTTCCTTTGTAGTGCTTTTCTTCTCTAGCTGAGCACTTTATAACAATAGTTATGCATTTATTCCCATTCATATGAGCACTTCCTTCTACAGCTAAGTGCTTACAATCTAACATTCACACTCCAATGGTAGCATCAGAGAGCAACTTGGGGCTTAGTGTCTTGCCCAAGGATACTTTGGCATGCAGACTGGAGCAGCCAGGAATCGAACCACCAACCTTCCAGTTAGTAGATGACCTTCTCTACCTCCTGAGCCACAGCTATTCTATGAATAGAATGGCACCCTATTCTGTTCACAGATGGGAAGAGGTTCACACTGAGCACATGACAGGTGTCAAGAAGTCTGGAGATGCCATATCAAATGTTATAAGGCCTGCAACATCATCTGAAGGGCACCAGTGGCAGACCTGCACATTCTGGTGTTCTCTGGCGAATTCCAGTAGAGCTGCACAGTGCTAGGCTGTGAGCACTAAAGGAAATCAGGTGGTATGACAGAGGTTATTTTTGACAGTCACATCAGACACATGCACATCATTTTGTAGGGCTCTGGTAGTGCTGCTCATGTTCTTCCTTGCACAAAGGAGAAGATACTGGTCCTACTGCTGGGTTGATGTCCTGTCCAGCTCTCCTCATGTAACAACCTGTCCCCTCCACACCAGACAGATAAATATCCTGAAGTCTGGCTTTGTGTTAGACTGCCATGAGCAGGTTTGCTCTTCATTTTTTTGAGGATTGTACTAACAAATCTTAAAAGATTTCACTTAGTTTCATTATGAGAAATGTAGGATCCAGTATTTCTTTGTCCTGCAAGTCTCCCAATGTTGTGAAGGTGCAATCCAGTACTACTGAAGTAACACATAATGTTACAGTCAGACTGTTATCTCTATGCTACAATGCAGTTGTGATCTTATCCAAAGAACAGCCGTTCATCTTCACTGACATCATCTACCACACACGCTCTAGATCAGGGATCCTCAAATCCAGGATTCCTGCTCTAGATCTTTGAACAAGACAAGACATAATATATGTTATATAGGCCACTCACTGTGAAACTGTAAATACTATAAACGTTATATGCTGTGAAAGTCATTCTGATCAGTAGTACAAAAAAAAAAAAACAATTTTAAAAGATCATGTAATGATTATGTCATGTAAGGAGCAGATGAAATGTACAGTGCCTTGTCACTCAGAATCATTTTAATTCACTTTTAATCAATAATTTTTAAATACTGTACATGTATTAGATAAAGAGAGTGAGCACTTACAGTTTTCAGCTTGTTTAAATAACATCTTGTTGAATTGTCTACAAAGCATTTGTGCCTTTATGTTTATGTTGACTTTGCTTTTCTGTGCAATGAGACATTAAATTCAGTTCAGTGATTTTTGTTTTCCCTCTGCAGTAAAGTATTTGCTTTACCATGCATGGTATTCAGGGCATCACCCTTGCTTGTAGAATCAAATTTTGCCATTTGGCTGCCATCTTGGTATGAAATAAATAAATAAACAAACAGGCATAGCAGCTGTCTTTCACTCTAGCTTACAAATCAACCAAAGGCCCTTAGATAGAATTTATTTTTGAACACAATTCGCTGTCTGTTACGCAGAGTTTCTGTCTGATCTTTGAGGCGTTTTAGCTGAAAATGAAATATGTTGAAAATACCAGCCTCAACCCCACGTGCTGACATGTGGCATAGAAACTGAACATTTAACAATTTTTTCCCATGTTTACCAAAGTTATCGTTAATGAAAATGAATAATGAAAAGTGAAATAGAAAACATTTTTGTTGACTGAAATAAATAAAAATGGTAATTAAAGGGGGAAACCCCCACCAATTCTTCATTTAAGAATGCCAGCAAGTGAACAGTGTGCAATACTGCAAATTTAGGTATCGATGCAATCGGGTGTGGCCTTGGGGGAAGTGCTCTGGGCACGTCCCCCCAGGAAGAAGCCCCAGGGCAGACTCGGGTCAAGAGATTACATCTCTCAGCTGGCCTTGGTGTTCCCCTGGAAGAGCTAGAGTTGGCAGCCAGGGAGAGGGAGACTGCTGCACCTGTCACCTGGACAAGCAGTAGAAAATGGATGATCTCTATATGCTTCTTTTTTCTCACTTGTCTTCAGGGCCAAATCTGTTTCTAACAAGCACCATTCTACACAATGAATACTCCTTACTGTAGATATTTTAATATACAGTATTTTGATTATAGACCTTGTGGATGCTGAAGCTACTTAAAAAGGATTATTACTGTTACTAAAGTAAAAGATTATTGTGAAAAAACAATGACCCAACACAAAATGATATTTAATGTCTTGTGCAGCACCACTCTGTGTGTAAAGAATCATTTGCCTCTTTTCCACTAGTACCTACTCAGTGCAGCTCCACTTGACACGGTCTTGTTTCGTTTCCATTACGATTGAGTGCCACCTCAATGCAGGTGGAGTCAATATAGCAACTCAAACACAACAGTGTCTACACTGCTGTGTTGTGCGACGGTACCCATGAGCAGCCATTAGCTCGGAGACCTCATGATAAAGTTTCTCATTTCTCCGTCTGGATTCTCTCGTTTCCCACCAAGCAGAGAAATGTCTGCACCTCCTCATTCAACCACGGTGCCATTTTCTTACTGTCGGGTTTTGAGTCGCACTCACGACTCAGCTAGTGACGACACTCCCTGGCCAATCAGTGGCATGCTGTTCTTCTACATCACATTTTCGGATAGCGTGGAACCCCAGCTGAGTGGGTACTAGTGGAAACGTGGTAATATATACTAGGACACTGGGGTGTAGCCTGAAAATTGCGTCCAGTGTTTTCTATGTCAATTTTCTATACTGATTTTACTTCTGATTAAATATTCAGACTTCTGAAGTCCCCATTTCCTGCTGGCCCCTTGATTTGTTCTTGGTCCCACCCGTCTCATCCCATTTAAAAAAAGTGGAAATGCCCCTGCTTCTCTTTCACCCTCCAGTCACTTGGGGTGGATGGCTACCTCTCCCTGAGACTGGTCCTGCAAGTTAAAAATTTGTTCTTCCTTCACAACCTTGCCAAAGGCTTTTCCTCACTAAATAAAGCACACGAAGATCAGAAACTGGTACTATATAAATAAAACTGAATTTTAAAAAATGCATGCTTCCAGATAATTCCAGTAAATACACAGTGACCAGTGTTCATCTCCCAACAATTCAGACCAATAACTCATTTAAGACAGTAAGCAGCTTTAAGTGGATCCTTTGAGACCATTTTATTTATTTAAATTTAGAGACAGCCAGAAACAACACCAGGAATAAACTAAAGCTTTTTTTTTTTCAAAAATGGAAAAACATGCCAGTTCTATCAGGCATTCTCGGGATAGTGAGTCACATCATTGTATTTTAGGAGGTGTCCATGGTCTGTACAGACTCCTCCAACAGCTCCAGGTCCAGGGGAGTTACAGCCTTCATTAGGACGCCCGTAGTTCCTCTTTTGTACTTGTAGTCACCAGTTCTGCAAAGAGACACATGGAGTTTAATTACAACCCAGAGTTCATCAGTTACATGTATGAAATCTTTGCTGGGGCTCATTTACTGCACATTTCATCTTTATCAACACACCACGCCACTTCATTTAAAACACACTGCCACGCACATAAGTTAGGCAAAGTCACACTAAGCAGGCCCAGTGGTCTCAAAAACAAAAAGGTGGTTAGTACTGCAGTCAGGTGAATGTGCCAGGCTGTTAGGTCTGTGTATACTCACAGCTGCAAGGCCTCAAGCTCATTGACTCTTCAAGCAAAACAAGACAACAAGTCAGCGACTGATCAAGTGCTGCACGTTCATCATGAGTTCATGCACTTAACACAAACATGCTCTGTGATCATGTGATGACAGAATGCACAAGTGTAGCTGCAGAAGCTATACTTGTGCTGCTAAAAATCTCGGCTGCTCATGCCTCACACTGACTCATGTCCTAAAGAATAATATATTACTGAACTTTCACTGTTCTTTACAAACAACTCGGGAGAGTAGCTGCTGCTTCGGGCCTACACAGGCAGCTGTATTTGAGTGTTCAATGTGGACTGTGTGACACAAGAACCTCAACTTGGAGCTGAAAATCCCCAAAATATTAATTTATTTTAGCTCCACAACAGTTTTTTTTGTGTTCACCTGAAAATGACAGCTCACTACAGGAATGTGGTAACAGGCAGGCAAACCTTTATTCAGGAATAAAATAATAGTTCAGATAGAATCTTTCCAAAAATTCCAAACAACTTTTTTATTGTCTGACCTGGTAACAGTGAATATAAATAAGGTGACAAATAAAAACAAAAGAACCACAAAGTGTATTAGGTTCAAGCAGAGACCACAGCAGAAGTGACTATGCAGGGAAATGCTTGATGACTTGAGAGCTGCCTCATAAGAGGAAACTCAGCTACACAAAAAAGGAGAAGATGCACCGGGTTAGCTAATGAAGGATCCTCTGTGTGTAATACCTGAATGTGAGGGTCGACACTGCCCTCTACAGGTGCAAAGCACGGGGTTTTCAACATAGCATTTTTAAACATACTCGTTTTCTTTAAAAAGCATAAATGATTTCTATTTGTCAACATAATGGAATTTTTTCAGAAAAAACACAAATGACCTTGGTCAATATTTTTATTGAGCCATAGCACCATCCACTGCTGTGCAATGATGTGCTTTAACTTTGTCATGCTTGTAAAATCCAGTTCAAACTGAGGGTTAAAAACTTGGGCTTGAGCAATCAGTGAGACCTTTCTCACTGATTGCTCAAGCCCAAGTCATGTCCAAAAAAAAAAAAAAAAAGAAAAGAAAAAAAAAATCAGTTTAGACTTGAGAAAATCATTGTTGATACTTGCAAAGCAAGAGATGGATACTTAAAGTTAACACAGCACTTCTAAGAGTTACACTTCAAAGACTCTGGAAAGAAAACTAGTGATAGAGAAAGACCCCAGAACAACTGCCAAGACGCTAGTGAAGAATGACTTAGCCAAAAAGGAAAGACAATAACTAGAACCCTGCAAATGAACGAACTGTGAGGTTTCAGACCAAGAAAAAGTCGCCTTCTGCAGCAGAGACTCCTCTAGGCCAGACTGAAGTATGCTAAGACAAAGGTTATGTATACAGAAAGCGTGTCCTTTGGTCAGATGAGACAAAACTAGAGCCTTTTAGTCAGAGAAGCTGAAAGGATGTTAAAAATTCCTTGCTTTGTTTAACAGCACTTGGGAAATACTTTATAAATACTTATAAATATAAATACTTTCTTTACACATCTGTAGATGCAAACTGCTACCATCAGCTGACAGCTTAACGCTCCACCTCTGTTCCAATTATGTTCACTTCTCTACCATGACATTAATGAGCTTTGATGTGAGGAGTATAAACTTTGTGTCAGTTCCTTCAGGGTCAGCAGGAGGTGAGGAAAAAAACCTGCCACCACAGCACAGATACGGATTCAGTGATCTCAGTTTCTGAGACTGAAAAGTCAGTTTCCATCAGCTCAGGTTAGTCATCTCAGCATGGTAACAATCTTAGGAAATTGAAATGTATTAAATTCATAAGCTGAACTGCAGTTTCTGAAGGATGTAGTTCTCACCTGACTCCTTTCTTGTTGGCCTCATCATGGGGCCTGATGTAGTTCACCTTGTTCTTGGTGATGACACACAGGTCGATGTTGCTGCCAGAGCCCAAGTCATTAAAGATGCCTGAAGCAATGGCATCACGCACAAGCTGCATGGCTGCCTCCTCCTTTGAAAAAACAACATCACAAGATGGTCAGACTATGCAGGTCAGTATGTTGTGATTGTGTGGCTGACTTGTCTGACCACTTCTTAATAACTCTGAATTTTAGAACGGACTGTGCAGCACTGGGGAAAGATGTCATTACAGTAAATGTCTATTTGAAAATTTTACAAAGTGCTTTTTTTCCTTTAATGACGTGTCAACACAATGTAGATGAGCTACTTAGAATGCACCCTCACAGAAGTCAATCATCTTGTCATTAACAAATCAGAGAGGTTTGACTCTATAGTCAGGCTGAGACAGTCAGAGCTCTGCTGAGCCTTGTATTCCTTTAGCTCAAAGTAGTAATGATTTCGTGATTATAAAAATATACATTTTATAAATAGATTTTTAACATTTTAACAATTAGAGAAAAAAAAAATCTTTACTTTTTTTGAAAATTTTGGTGATCTTGACCTTAAAAATTTAAATCATATGTTCTTGGGCCCCCAAGGAATATTTTCACAAAGTTTCATCAGTTTTGGAACAAATCCTTATGAACTTAGATGCAAACATGTGAATACTGTTCCTATCTCACAATGGTAAAGAACCAAAATCCATTCATAATTTTCCAAATTATTCTGCTAATGGAGAGACAGATAGACAAACGCTAAATCACAATCACCTCCATGTCAGGCTTGTAGCGGTCCTCAAACACTGCCATGGCAGCTAGGGACCCGGAACCTGTAGGGAAGAAAATGTGGATTACCAACATGATAACAGCCATAGTGCCGCTGAATCAGAATACATGGGAACACATTACCACTATGAATATCATCTCCAGTTACTAGCAGAGTGATTCTTGATCTATACATAATGAAAATGTAATACAAATTTCTTTTTCCAGCCTCTTGAATTCAGGCTCAAAACATGTACTTTGGTTATAGGGCTGCGTCAGTGGTAGTAATACATTTAAGTCAGACATCCTTCAACCAAAAGTATGCTTTCTAATATTAGGACATGAAATGGTTCATGATAAAAACCATGCCAATCCTTGTGCTACTGCTTCATATTTTTAACCCCTGGAACCTTGCAGCTCAAGTTTATTCAGCCTTAAATCGTTTCTGCAGTCTTCCTCTCAGCTCCACAGCCCCCATATCATCCAGCAAGTTAGGATAAATAGACTGCAATCAGGCATAGCATTATGACCACCTTTCTAATATTTTGTTGGTCCCCTTTTGCCTCCAAAACAGCCCTGATATGGTGAGGCATGGACTCCACTAGACACCTGAAGGTGTGCTGTGGTATCTGGCAACAAGACGTTAGCAACAGATCCTTCAGTTCCTGTAAGTTGTGAGTTGTTTGTCCAGCACATCCCACAGATGTTTAATTGGATTGAGATCTAGGGATGAAGGGATTGTGCTCCTCAAACCATTCCTTGCTTTGTGGCAGGGAGCATTTTCCTGCTAAAAGAGGCCACAGCCATCAGGGAACACAGTTTCCATGAAAGGATGTACGTGGTCTGCAAGAATGCTTACGTAAGCGGTATGTGTCAAAATAATATCCACATTGATGGGAGGACCCAAGGTTTCCCAGCAAGTGTCAATCTGCCTCTGCCGGCTTGCCTTCTTCTCGTAGTACATCCTGGTGCTGGGGTGTTTCCTAAGTAAGCAATAAACACACACCCAGCCATCCACGTGATGTAGAAGAAAACGTGATTCATTAGACCAGGCCACCTTCTTCCATTGCTCTGTGGTCCAGTTCTGATGCTCACGCGCCACTTGTTGGTGCTTTTGGTGGCGGACAGGGATCAGCATGAGCACCCTAACTGGTCTGCGGATATACAGCCCCATACACAACAAACTGCGCTGCACTGTGTATTCTGACACCTTTCTATCGGAACTAGCATTACATTTTTCAGCATCTGCATGTTATACCGGATCAGTATATATAAACGCTTTTTCCAGCTGATGCAGGGTAAAGTCTCCACTGACAACGCTGTGTGGGAACAAAAAAAAAAAAAAAAAAAGCAGGCACATTGGTGTTGCTCTCCAGACTCATGATCACTGTGTGATGACAAAATTTCAGTCACTTGGACCCGAGTGAATCAGACTTGTGGATGAAAAAACTACAACACACATGTTAGAGCATGTTTCCTTAGAGCTGATAGATGGGTAAGAAAAGCCTCCCTGCTGCTTTCGCTTACTGCTGAACACACAGAAATGGCTGAAGGCTCCTCTATTCTCTGAACTGCACTCTGCCATTCATGGGAAAAACCGGACTAGGAAAGTAGAGGGATAAAAGCAGCAAGTTGCAATAACGTTAGGAGCGCATCCCTCCCATGCCAAGCTTTCACTAACCACCATGAAAAGTGATTAAGAATTGATTCTGTCTGCACGTGAACTAGGTCATGGACCCACACTCATTCTTAGATGTGTAGGATTAGACCCTCCTATAATCCCACTTCAAATACACCAAATTATTCCCAACTTAGTGAAAACAATATTCCCAGTTAAACTGAATAATTTAAATACCAGAATGAAATACGGAAAAGACTTTTACCCAGACTCCTGAAAACTGCAGGAGCTCCAGACAAAAACAAAGTGATTTTAAATCTGACCTATGAATTCACACTTTATGTTGGGCAGTCTGTTTTAGTAAAAGCACTCGTGACATCTCATAGGAAAATACCAGGATATATACCATTTATCACCAGCCACCTAAAAATATCAAGATGTGATGTTTGGGCCGCATCACCCAGCCCTACCTTACTGTAACAAACGCAGTGAAACATGGTTGGTCCTTCACAAATCCATCGAGATGTAAAGCTGTAGCTTATACATGAAAACCTTGTAGCAGCAGTAGGATGTCAGTGTGTGTGTGTGTGTGTGAGAGACACTGACCCATGGTAACGTAGGGCAACTTGTCAGTGGAGCCATGTGGGTAGATGCTGTAAAGGTGAGGGCCATTGCAATCTACTCCACCCAGAACCAGAGCAGCACCAATGTAGCCCTGGTACCTACAAACAAACACACATTTTCTTTTCTTTTTTTTTTTGTACCAACTATAAAACAAGACAGTATTTAGATTATATTATATATACAATTGCAATACAAATTTTCTCACTTTCTTTGGCAGACAGTGTCATTATGTTGCAACAGAAAATGAAGCGAATACCTGAACAACATCTGTTTGAGCATGCGGTTGGCGGTGGCAACACGTGGCAGCCTGCCTGTGGAGAGGGAGTGCAACTCCAGGTTGGAGGAGATAAGCTGAGTGGTCATCTCTGTGTCTGCAGCTGTTCCTGCCCCACAACAGCTGGACAACACCACAGTTGCAGCAGAATCAGTGTGAGTCATAAAACCTCTGTCTTCAATCCATTATATGAATTCAGCATGAATGTGTGTATGAGTTGTACGTAGGAGACAATGTGAGTGCAATCAAGTCTTAAACTGCAGTTTAAAAAGAAATCAAAAAGTGGAACACCTGTTACTTACTAAATGTTGGAGGAGATGTAGTGGATCTTGGAGCAGTTCTTGTCTGCCACTATCATTCCCTCAGTGGCTCTTGTGTCAGCTCCAAGGACAACACCATCCTTCCAAAGAAATCACAACACATCATTAAAACCAATGTTCACACTGCAGCCTGAAGTGACCCAATTCCAAGTTTTTTGACCTTATGTGACCTGTATCTGATCTTTTCATGACAGTCTGAACAACACAGATTCGATTTTCACAAATGCGACCCGGGCCACTTCGGTATGTGGTCCTAGATCCGATACGCATCTGATCTTTTTAAATGTGACCTGTGTCTGTGCGGCCAGGTCGCATTCATCCGACCTGCACATCACTGACACTCGACAGACGCCACTATTCTGCGTCCTGATCCATGTTTACTTCCGCAAACACTGAGCATGCTCACCGCGCTCGCCTCGCACCCTAAATACAAACAGCAGTAAAATAATCTGAAATGCTTTCAAAATGAACAAAATAATAATGACTGTGAAGTGCTTTGAGCAATGATTTTGTTTCAATGGAAAAACATCTGACATCAGATCAGAAAAAGGTTCCGATATTATCCCTTTATTTACCATGAGCTGGACTACTGTAATAACCCTATGTTGGGCATGAAGTGCAATTTCTCAGCTTTCAGACACCGTTTGAATTTTTCCAATCTGACAAATGGTCACGTAATTATGGTAATTCAAAGTGCGTTTGATCTCGCGCAACACGTGACATGCATGTGAAAATAAAAACACTGTCACGGTCTGTCAGCCCTCAGCAAAAATGTATTCACACTATTTCTGCGTAAAGACTAAATTCTGATAAACTGTTTAATCACTAAACAGTTTACGTAATACTCTACTGTGTTTAAACCCGCTGAAAACAAACTCTCCACTGTTGGATTTCTAATCCAGTGTGATGAAAATATGAAAAATTGAATGCAAACTGTAAAAAAAAAGAGAGAAAAGAAATGAACAAAGTAAAATTCAAGTGACCCCCCCCACACACACGAGCACCTGAAAACTCCACATTCATCACATACATCTCAGATCCCAGCTGACCAATGTGAGGCAACTTGGTTTTGGTCACTCACCTTGAAGACAACACCACAAATTGTGGTTCCTGTTTTTCGAGCATTAGGGAAGCTGCATCCCACTTTGTTAGCATCACTTTCCAAAACTGCATTTCTGAAAAGAAAAATATTGCAACAAAAAGACACATGTATGATGAATTGCTGGCGATATATAAAACGGGACCTTCCAAGGCTGATTGTTTTCAGTCAAATGTAATCTATCAAGTTCCATATTTTTACTCTTGAAACCTACTACAGTAGCCTTGCATCATTCCCAGTTCAAAACCATACAAGACCCCCCCCCACACACACACCCACGCTTGCTAGTATAAGTGCTGTTCTATACCAGAACTCAAAGTTTATTTATTTTTTTTTTCCCAAAAAAAAAGTTTTACATTTTTCTTTTCAGTTTACTATAGTTTCCAGAACAAATTGGCTGGTTTTAAGTGCACAGTATGGTTTCAGTTAGTTTAGCATTTTTACTTTTGTTTCATTTAGCCAAAACATTTTGTCATATGCAGCTTTTGGTATATTTATAATTATACAATAACCTTGCCTTATTTTTTCATTACTTTTAATTGTTTACTTCATTTTGATTTTTTGTTTTAAGTTCAGTTCAGTTTTTATTCGTTTTTTCATTATGGTATAATGTGCAGTATTTGCCAAGGACATCATTTCAGACGTTCAGAAAAACTATTTTGACAAACAGCTTTTCTTGCTGTGTGGATATCTCAGTCTCATTAAACAGATGCACAAATGCCTTCTGATGCTTGTTGGGTTGCCAAATTCTGCCAAGCTAAGAAAAACGAAAACGAGGACACTTCCTAGTTAACTCCATTCAAATTTAGTTAGCTTTGGAAAATGGTTTGTTAGTTTTCCCTGCGACCGGCTGGCGACCGTACAGGGTGCACCCTGCCTTTCGTCCTATGACTGTCTCCCTCCCGACCCTCAACAGGATAGGCGGAAGGGAATGTATGGATGAATTAATAGTTTTCGTCTTTTCTAGTCTAGGTTTAAATTTTGATTTCATTTAAATTAAATTTCTTTTCACACCTAGTTTTAGTTAACTATAATAACCTGATCAGCTGGGCTAGGCATGGGATTGGGCTTCCTAACGCAAACGATCAGGGCCTGTGCTTTATTTTACAAAACAAGATTCACTCTCTCATTACCAAACTGAATAGCTTCACTGCAGCAGTAACAAAAACACAAGTAATAAACATGATAAAGCACAATCACCCCCGTGTGTTCAAACATGAGCGAGCTGTGAATCGTTAATACTAGCATGGGGAAAAAGCCTGAGTCACTGTATGGACGCTTAGTTAGCATCACTGGGAAAGCCGAACGAAAAGGCGTCTAATCTAGCGTTTAAATAAATAAATAAATAAACAAATCTATTAAATTCAAAGACGTACTTCCTCTGGTCTGATTTTTATTTCCGAGAAATACTCACCTTTTGCAATTTTCGAAACTGAAACCCCCGAAAGCTGCTCGGCTCACCGTCAGTGTCGCCATCTTAGTAACTGAGTATTTGTATTTCCGGGAAGTAAAGGAAGCCGGTCGAGATGCTGCGTTTGTGTGACAGCCAAATTTCGGTATTCAAGCCAGTGAAGCGAAACATCGGCGTTGAGTGGTGCTTTAAATGCCTCCCGTTCAGCGGCGAAACAACAACATTCTATCTGCTCATTGTACACCTCGTTTTCCACCTTAAGTGAGAACAACGCTGTGCTTTGATGTGGTGTTCTGGGGAAGAACAGCATCGGCGGTGGTTAAACCAGCAGACTGCTCAAGATGGCTGGTTCTGTGACTGCCTGCGAAGTGGACACATTTGAAGCTGTGGTGGAGAGGAGGTCACTGAACAAACTTCTATTCATTAGGGATAATCCTGACCACGCTCTGTACCACTTCCTGCGCAGACTGACACAAATCTCAGCACAGATCAAAGTACACACATGCAGATTGAGATACAAATACACTAATTGTTTTGCCACGATAATTAATCCCCACAGACTACAGTCTCAGAGATGACCATTAGTAACTGAAGGAAATTGAAAAATTAAACTAGTGGATTCTTTTATGTTTTGCGTGATCGTTTATCGGACAGACATGACAACACAATGGAATAAGTCTTTTCTTAATTTTAATAAAGCCATTTCACAATAAATACATTTTATAAACGACAATAAATATATTGTCGTTTATAAAATGACCTCCTTCATAACACATTATGCTGTCATGGATTAAAATCTTGCAGGGCATGCAAGGTCCCCCTGCTCACGCCAGCCAATGCCCGTTTGAAGCTTTCCCTGGAAACTGTGCAGTAGCCAGACTGTGATCAGCACAGAAACACTTTGTGTCATATTTGTTGGCCTGTTTGAAAAGTTGAATTCGAAATTGTCTGCCACTTACTCTGCTTATGCTTGCCCCTCTTCTGTAGCGTTAGCTGGATGCTGAAGTACCTTAGACACAACTTTCATCTAAATACATGACAGACATGAGAAGGAGAAAAGGTTGTAGCTGTAACAAATGAAAAATGAATTAAGCTATCAGATTTAATTACACATTAACTCAAGGTTGATGCCATATTTGTTTGCACAGCACACACACACGAGGAAAACTATCTCTTGAGTAGTTTGGAAAAGCACCAACAGAGAGCAATGTAGTCATTATGTATGGAGGAGTAAACTTGCCAAATAAATAAAAAACCTAGTGAATAAATTTATAGGCCATTAAACCCACCCATAACCATGGGCATTCATTTATAGAAGATAAAATTTAATATTTCTGATTTAATTTTCTTCTTCTTTTATTAATTTACTTTTGTATTATTCCCTCTATTTTTAACCGTTCTATTTAATTTTCATTTATTTCTTAATTTACTTTTTTAAGTAATGCCATTGCATTTATATTTTTCTGTAGAAATTATAGCAAGTGGCGCTCTTCTGAAATGTAATAATATAAACCAGTATTGCTATAACACAACAGTAACCCACCCCAGAGACATCACTTGCACAGATTAGCTCACACAAGTATGAAATGTTGTTGCACTGACTGAATTACTTTTTTTTGCCAGAAGCTATCCATTCTGCTAAATAGATTTGCCCACTCAAATCAGAAGGCCAGTTCTTGGCCCCTGGCATTGCATTTTTAAACATGCTGCCATAATTTGTCCTCAGATGGGATGGATGCCAACTCATTACCAGCTGGATGTCAAGGTCAAGCAGGGAATGGGCTCCACTTAGGTGGACAAGATCAGATAGCACTTCCACACAACATGGTGAATGCATTAGGTTGATTAAGTCTCTTAATCAAAACAGGTGGATAAAACAGGTGGTTGAAGGTGTAATCAGTGGGATCTCAGTGACTGATAACAAAGGTTTAGTGTGCTCATCAGCAGGAAGTGTGTCTGTTTTCTCATTATCCCTTGACTTCATGTTCCAATACAATATCTTGGACTGAAAAACAACCTTCACGTGTCATATCATGTGTATTCCTGAGAAATGGGTTGTGAAGTTTAACAAAGGGCTTCTTTTCCAGCTTAACCTGTAGTGGAGTTAACCCCTCAGTTCCCAGTTTTTTCCACTTAAATTTTCAAGGTTTTGAAAACTCTTCAGTAGTTTTGTCAAATGGAAATAATGCAGCAATTCATTAGTAAATTCATTTAAAAATTACTTTTAATGTTTTATTTATTAAAAAAAATAAAGTAATTAATTATTTTATAATTTAATGATTAATAAAAAACAGGAATTATAAATAAACATTTCTGAATGAACTATTAATCCATTAATAAATAATTCAAATAGCAAAGGGGAATTAAAGAAAAAATAACATCAAATCTCAACCCCGTCACGGGCCAGTCTACTTCTAGTGCTGGTCCCAAGCCTGGACAAAAGTCAAGTCTAGTTGGTTCCTGTTTATTTTGACAGTCGTCTTGTCCCTGTGTGTTGTGTTCTAGTTTGCGTCCCCTTTGTCCTTAGTGTTATGTTGTTCCCCTGCATTTCCCATGTGTCCACTTCCCTCATCAGCCCTCATGTATTTAAGTCCTGAGTTTCCCCTGCTTGTTGTCCCGTCCCCGTCGTTGTTAGTTTCCTGCTGTGTGCTTCCAGGTCTTGATTTATGTCTATACTTTAGTTCATTTCAAGCCAAGTCAAGTTTAGTGAGCTGATGTTTGTGCTGCTGGCTCCTGTCCAGCCCTTCCTGTGTTCCTGCTAATAAAGCCTAAGTTAAAATGAAGCTTTTCGCCTCGGGTGTCCTGCACTGGGGTCCTCAGCCTGCTTGCCACAGCAGTACATGACAACCTACATAACTCATGGGAAGAGTTACCACTATTAAAATGATGATTCTGCCTAAACTCAACTATTTGTTCTCACTGATCCCTAATAAACCCTTAGGTTTAGGGTTAGGTCACTAGACTCAAACATCTCTGTGGTCATGAGCTTTGTGCAGTGACCGAAAGAACGAGATCACTAATACAAGCGGCAGAAATGAGCTTCCTCCGAAGGGTGGTTGGCCTCTCCTCTGATGAGTGCAGCCATTCGGGTGGGACTCAGAGCTCCTCCACATCGAAAGGAGCCAGTTGAGTTAGTTTGGCTGCCTCTTGGGTGAGGTGTTCTGGGCATGTCCTACAGAGAGGAGGCCGCAGGGCAGACCCAAGACATGCTGGAGAGATTATATCTCTTGGCGGGCCTGGGAACGCCTTGGGGTCCTCCCGGATGAGCTGGAGGAGTTGGCTGAGGAGGGGGAGATCTGGGCTTCTCTGCTTAGTCTGTTGTCCCCACGATCTGGCCCCGGATAAGTGGAAGAAAACGGATGGATGTATGGATGTATGGATGGAATTTAATTGTAACACTGATGTGTCTGATCTGTATTGTCATCATTTAATTTCTCCACACAGATTTTACATTTTACCAATTGACACATGAGTTTTTAGGAACATCACAGACATGAGCACTGCTCACATTTTTCTTGTATAAATCACAATCACAGGCAAAGTGATCATATCTTGGTTCCTTGTGCCTCTAGACAGAAATTTGACCTACAGGTCCTGTTACGGGGGGACAAACAACACGCCACATTTCCTCCTGAGTACAGTCGGAATGCATACAGACGGCCTTTTCACATATGCGCTAACACAATGCCTATGACCTCTAAAGAAATAGTCATATATATAAGGCGTGCTCAGTAATGCTATTACACATTTAATGGCATAATAATGGTTCTGGAATAGAAATAAATATAGTTTTTTTCATGTTTTGTACAAACTTTCTGTAACTTAAACAGACTTTGATTGTTATTGCAACTGTAAAACATGATAAATTTATGAATGTCATTAAAGGTCGCAGGCATTTGATCATTTAATCCAACCCACTGCTGTATCTCTACAGCTTCATAATTGATGAGATCAGAATGCAATACCATACCATACCATACCATACCATACCATACCATACCATACCATACCATACCATACCATACCATCTTTATTAAAACATACAAAAAAAAAAAAAAAAAAGGAACTCTTTCAAGCTTAAAAGTATACAATTTAATACTAGGTCTTGCTGGGGTCGAAAATCTAGGAAAAACATACAGAATATATCAGCAACCGAGGCATTTGGTTGAAAGTTGTGGGGCTGACAATGCTGAAAGCAAAACTGATAGTTATCTGCCGGAAAAATAATTTGTGTAGCATCTTATTGTGGCAACTTATTGTTCTGTAAATAGTTTTACAAAAAATGCATTGCTTGCATTTTAACTTAAATGGTTGCATATAACTTTGTCGTTTGCTAAATTTGTACATAAGGTTTTGAACATTATAATTTACACTTGTATTTTAAGTTATAATAATTGTTTGTTAAACATGTTTGTGAAATATGACTTTTTCTACTCTGATTTTATGTTTTTTTGTCTGATTTTAGGGTCAAAGTGTTAATACAGTAATGTCATCCTCCATGGATGTGAAATAGATAAAGTGCTTAAAGTCCATCCAGAAAAAAAAAATCATCCTGTGGGAAGTTTTTTTTTTTTGGTACCAGGCAGATTGATAATTCATAAATCAAGCTATTGTTTTTACTGAACATACACCAGAACAATGTGATGCATATTCTGTACTGTAGCTGAAGAGAATATATATTTTCATTTAGTCCCTAATGTGCTTTTATGCAGATAAGTGCAGAATCTGAATATTGCTGTGATTGTGTTGGTGTCATCTGGTGTTAAGCCTCTGCTATTGTTCACAAGATTGTTCCAGTTATTTTAAAGACTCCTATTCCAATGCAAAATCTGCATAAAGTGCTGCAGCATGTTCCACGTGTTTCATATAGCCTCATGAAATTAATCCTTGTATAAAATCACAACTTTCTCATGTATTTATTTTTCACATCCAAATGAAAAAAAATGCATTTAAATCACAGTACAAGATTTTGGAATTGTGATTAGCTTCATTTTCCACCGATAAAACAAACTTACAGTACTTTCCAAAATGGCAGATTGCGTCTTTAATTCTAATTTTGTTGCAGTAGATACATTTATCATGCATTCATGTATTTATAATTCATCTTTGAAGCAAAGAAAAAGAAACAGGGAAAATAGCATTAACCTCAATTATCACAGCTTAATGTTTCCTTATGCAGAGAAAAATCTTCATGTCCAGCTGCACTTGGCATGGAGCATCTCGTTCAGCAGGTTGTTGCAGGGCACCTCACCTCTCAGATGCCTGAAGTACAGGTAGTCTTCAGCGAGAGTGCTGAGAGAGCGCAGCTCAGACAGGCACAGGAGCAGATGAGCGAAGCGGCCAAGGTACTGTGAAGAGCTGGACAGTATGTATTCCAGCAGGGCTCCTTCAGCCTGCTTTTGCACAATCTCCACAAAACCATGACCTTCAAGCTCCTTCACATCTGCTTAGTGGGTTAAATAGAAAATAATAACCAATTAGTGATAACATAAATAATTTCATATCATAGAATGAGGATTGAACAATTGTGTTAATTTACCCAACATTACTTAAAGTGTGTTGTTTTTGTAATCTCACAGCAGTCCTTACTCTAAGGTTTTTCAGCTATAAAGCTTGAGGGTACAATTAAAGGGACATCTGCCAGAACTAAACTCCAGTCCTTTCTCAACCTGGACCTTCCTTCACTCACTATGTGCAGCTCTATGTGGAGTGCATGTTTTCTCTGTGCCTTTGTGAGTTTCCTTCAAGTAGATAAAGTGCTTAAAGTACATCCATCCATTTTCTTCCGCTTGTCCTTTTCAGGGTCGCAGGGGGGCTGGAGCCTATCCCAAGCTGTCATAGGGCAAAAGGCATGATACACCCAGTACAGGTCGGCAGCCTGTTGCAGGGCTTACACAGAGACCAGCTCCTGCATCCACTCTCTGCCTCCCAAACAAGACAGACAACCATTCACAGACAATGAACCTAGCCCCACTAACACCATGTAGTTGGACTATGGGAGGAAACCAGAGTACCTGGAGAAAATCCATGCAGGCATGGGGAGAACATGCAATCTCCACACAGAAAGGCCCCGGCCAAGGTGGAATTGAAGCCTGACCTTTTTGCTGTGAGGCAACAATGCTAACCACCATGCCACCATACTGCCCAGTGCTTCAGGTATATAGAATAAAGTGTTAAATGGTTACAATGTCATTTTGTCAATCAAAATGCTTTCAGTAGTCAGCATGACTGCTAGAATTGACCAAAACTGGCAACTTTTTGATTGCCTACCAAATACAAATTTTTTGGAAGAAGCCTCTGGAAATAGGATTAAGGGTTATTTCACACCTGAATCCAGTACAAAGATTATTTTGGCCCTATCTTTCAAGATTGGAGGACTAAAGCTTCATAAAGGTTGGTAAAATTAAAAAAAAAAGTTAATGTAATAAATGTTATTTTTTGTGATCAAATTGTTAATGTTTGGGTTCATAAGGACATTTTCTCACCAAGTTATAACAAGTAACTGTTAATCCTATGGTTAAACTATCTTTTAAATAATTTAAACACATTTACAGCCATTTTGTTTGAAAAATGCTACTTTATTTGACATGTTCATGTAAGACATTGCTTAATCCTTGAAAATATTGTGCTTGCAGCACAGCAGTCAAGCTATTCCTCAGTCACAGAAAGAGCCATTAAAATAAATGGGCTGAGACACCACCAGTTTTCTCAGTTAGCTTCTCTTCAAGTCAAGTCATTCTTGTCCAAAAAATATCATTACACAACAAATTTCTCACCGTAAAGATCCTTACTTTCTTATGATCAAGAAATTCTTCAGGAAGATGAGTATAATAGATAACCAGATTGTCCAGGCTATGTCCTTATCAATATATGTACATGTGAGATCAATTTGGAATTGGTAAACATAGTAAATAAAGTACTGGCAAGCAGTTTTAAACTGCAATAAATGTCTTCACATATGCAGAGAAAGTTTTAGCCAGCTGCTTGGGCTTTTCTACATTCCATATTCTGCCTGTGGCAGTTATCATAGGGAATTTGCTGGAGATAGTGTCAGTTACAGTGATCCTGGCCAGGCATTTGTCCCAGCACTTTACATAACCACTCCACAATCAGGAGAACTGACTTTAACAATGCATGTTTTTTTTTGAAAGTGACAAAAGGCGGCTTTGCTTAGTTTTGCTTTTCTCAAGGAACCAAGATGACATTGTTTGATTATGTTGCATCATATTCACAAAACTCCTGTAGTGTAATGAGGCATGACATCTCCCGAACAGGCTGTAATCAAGTCCCCAAGTCAGTTTGCAATGCTTCATTTTCTCACACGTCTTGAACATCATAGTACTTCCCATCCAGCAGGAAATCTGTGAGCTGACGATCTGTGACAGCAATTGTCTCATCACAACACTATCTAGATTCTCAGCCTAGATACTTTGACCAAGGACTTCTCCACCTTCAGTGCTGAACTCTGCGATAAGAGAGTCCTGTTTCTGCAAAATACCTAATGCATCATTTGAATACAAGATGAACTTCTATCTCGTGGGTGTCATGAACTTGTAGGGGTCAAGATACTTCATTTTGCTGGTGATGAGTTTCCAGTATGGCCCTGTAACCATGAGGAAGGTTATCCCTGCAGCCGCAAGTATGGTGTCCACATCATCATCTTCACTGTTGGCTAGCACAATTTGCAACTTCAGGGTCAGTGATTTGCTGTAGTTCCAGAAAACTCCTGAATCCCTTGGATTTGGTAGTGGAGTGTAGCGGCCCCCCTCAAAAAAGTTAATGAAGCGATTGCTTCTGCAACTGCTAACAAAAGAATTCTCATCCTTCATATGGCAGTATGCTTCCCAAACAGCACGGCGCCCAGAGATTGCAGGATGTACTTATGTACCTTGATATTGCTGATTCTCCAGAAGAAGAAAATGATTTGAATTGCTCAAGATTGTGTCTTCCAAGTTTGCTGTCTCCAATTTCCTTCTGAAGCTGTTTCAAGACTTTTTCACTTTCAGAACTCAGGCAAAGAAGGAAATGGGCACCGCAGTAAATACTTCAAGTTCCAAAGAATCATCTCCAAAGATTTCTTTTCGCTTTTTGCCAAATTCTCGTTTGTATGCTGTGTTTACACTGGCACGTTCAGACATCAGTGCACTCAGTTTCCTGATAAGCTCTTGGAAGATTGTCTAGCTCCTTCTGTGTTTTCTTCCAACTCATGGATTTCAGAAGTTCTCGAAGGATGGAGATGACAGCACCAAGTAGAGTCTGGGCATCTTCGGCGTGCATCATGCTAAATCCCACTTGAGAGATTGATTTGATTCTGTAGGATTTTTCCTGTGGTTCCTTGAAGTCCCATCAGAATGAAGGTCATATCTTTCTGCCTGAAGTATGGAGTCTGCCACATGATATTTTGACAAGACGTGACCTCTGTCTGCAAAGGGTATGCTGCTGTGAATAGAAAGCAGGCCATTCATGTTAGTTTCACAGTCAAAAAGACACTTTGCAGTACACTGGTTAGCTGATGAACAACAACCTGTGCGAATATTGACTTCTCCCACTGTATGATACATTTCGTGATTTCATCAGAAAATTTCTTGCCAGATTTATCACAGGTTTTCAGCACTGTTCAGCAATGGCTTCCAAATCCTTAATCTGCACAATGTACAGATCACATTTAGTTTTTAATTTAGATATTTGACCTTTCTGCACAGCAGATGTAGAACAAAGACAGCGAAGCCAAGTGATGACTTTTTAAGTAATGGTTTAATTACTGCCACCTTAGAAGCCTGTGGTATGTAGCCAGTGAATAAAGATCAATTGATCATATTTCAGATTGAAGCATTAATTAATGGTAGGACTTCTTTAAGCTAATGGTTTGGAGGAAGTAACTACTGAAGCTAACTTGGAAAGATCAATCGGAGAGAGTCTAAATAAATACCAGTACTACTGAAAGTAGCTGTGTGGAATGGTACTGCCATGAAATGTTAAATATATTTTTTTTCTATTGGATAAAATTTTATTTGTGAAGAAATTCACGAAGTCATCACTAGTGAAAGTTAAAGAACTGCTCGGCTCAGCAGAGCTCTGACTCTTTGTCAGCCTGGTTACAGCGCTGAAAAGAAATCTGGGGTTCTTATTTTCTTCAATCAGTGATGAATAGTACATTGTCCCAGCTTTGCTGAGGGTTTAAAAAAAATTATAGAGCAAGAAACTCTTTTTCCAGGCTAAATGAAGATCTTCTAAATTAGTCAGATGCTGTTTCCTCTCCAGCTTATGGGTTACAGTATCTGCTTTATTATATATGCTTATGCTTTATGCTTTATTTGTGTGTTATACCGCAGAGTCAAACACTTCTAATTTGAGGCTTTCTTTTTCAGAGGAGTCACAGTATCCAGAGTTGTTGAAAGTGAGGATGTAAAACTATCGAGGAGATAATCTACCTCTGTGCAAACAGTTTAGGTAGTAAAAATTGGGGTAAAAAAAAAAAAAATTATGACAATGGAATTCATTTTAAAAGTCCATTCACGGAAAACAATCCCATCAAATTAAGTTGGCCGAGGTGTATGCTCTAGGGCTTGTTTTTACTGTACCACCTGAGATAAGAAATAGATAAACAAACCACTGATGTAACTAATATGTTTTAATAAAATTAGATCATCATAGGCATGGGATCTTATGGTGAATATTGTTTTGCGTTCTAAACATCATACAGATGTGCTTTTATACAGAAATATCTGTTTCATGCGGTAGAATAGCTGGTAATAATGGAGCTTTCCTCTGGATAAATCCACCTGGGTGTTACAGAGTGCAAACTCTAAGAATTCAACCTTACATTAAAACATATTGGAGCACGGCATCATAACATGATGAAATAGCACAGATAAAACATATAGATTCTCATTCAGCTGCCTATCATTGAATTTCCAGAGAGAAACACATGCATAAAATCTGGACACCTTATTATTTTTGGGCATTACTTGCTTCCTCCACACTTGGTTTTGGCTGGTTAATTTTTGCATTGCTCTTGGTAGAATGTGGGTGATTATTGATTTTATTTATTTATTTATTTATTACATATAAGGCACAAAAGTAAATTTAGTATGGTTTTTGATTTTTTTTTGTCTAAGTTATGATTCTCCTTTGTATGTTCCAGTACAGTGGCAGGCATTGATTAAAGAGGCAAAGAGAAACATAGCTTTAAAAAACATCATTCTGGCCAACTGATTTTTGACTGTAGATCACAAAAATATGAATCCTAATGTGTATCAAGTGTGTTTAGAGCCTGACATTAGATTTTGTTTTAGAAAATTTTCCTCAGGAAATCATAGACAAAAGATTCAAATAAAATGAAACAAATGTTATTGAAATTAACTGACTGAATCCTTGTTTATACCTTGTATTGTTAGTAAATATGTGCAGCTTAAAGTTTATTTATTAACATAAATTGTTAATACATCAGGCCCTTAGTTTCCAATTAAGGGGCGATCCTAGTAAATTGAAAATTAGATCACCAATTTTCAGTTTCCACACAAATAAAGGGGTGAAATTACCTACAACTAATGTGTGAGGAATATAATTGTATAAAAAACAGGAAATTACATCACATCGCCAACGATCTTGCTATGTATTAAAAGAATGTTGAAGTGGTTGGTCTCTGAAAATCAGCCACGGTTGGGATGAAAACACACATTCAAATCTTTTGGTTTCTTACGCTCTCACTAAAATTTAGGCACATATCAAAAAGAAATTTCATCAGTGTTTGTTTCTTAATTTGAACAGCTAAAAAATGGTTTACTCACATATTTGTGGAGATAAAATATCCAAGAGGTCAACGTCGTGAGGCAGATCTGCGCCGCCTCGGGTGCAGCCATTCTGTCGTCTTAATGTCTTCGCTCTCTGGCACAGTTGATTCAACTTTTGCGCTTTATTTTGGTATCAGATTTATAGTTTTTTTTCTTGTCGTATTTTGACGGCAAAAATCCACTGTAACTTAGATTGAACTTCTTTTAAAATTTTTACCCTATGCAAATGAAGCCCATATTAAGAACTGGTGATTTGAGGATGAATATGAAATTTATAAATAAGGCCTAAGGTCAACAGTGACGGAGTGCAGTCGGGTTTTCAAAGGGGGTCCGTCCAGCTGGGTTAATTTGCCATGGCGGGATTGAGAAAGTAAGTGAACACTAACTTTTCATGTCTTTTATTTAAAAAAAATCACAGAATACACTAAATCACATGATTTTGATACCATTAGAAAGAGAACTGAAAACAATGAAAACTGATTTTAAGGGCCAGAATTTTTTTATGGTAACGCCAATTGAAGTTTGCCAAATTTTGCCCAGTCACTGCATGTTTGCCAGTGACATTAACCTGGGTTTGCCCATACCTTGTAAAAAAACTTTAATTGCTACTGAGCCATCCAAACTAAAATGAGGTTCAATTGAATTTTAGAATTAATGTTGAGCAGACATCTAGATCACACCTACCCATTGTATCAGCATTTCAGTGGCTATACTGCAGTTGGGGAAATGATTAATTGCTCCCTTGCTGAATTTGTAAGTTGTCTCACAAAAAAATGAAGTGTCAAATTTTCATGATGATTTCATTTTAATGGCGAGAGAGACAGAATATCAACCAAAGAGCCAGAAAAACACATTACATATAAGTTATACATTGATTTGCATGTCTTTGAGTGAAATAAGTATTTGATCCCCAAGCAAAACATGACATAGCACAACAGTAAGATGTTTCTTGGAGTTGGTCACCAGGCTTGCACACATCTCCAGAGGGTCCACTCCTCTTTACAGAAACTCTCTTAGGTTTCTTGGCTACTGTCTGGCAACTCAAAGCTTCATCTCCCTCAGCAGATTTTCTATAGGTCAGAAGGTCATATTCTCTCTCTGGCCATTAAAATGAAACACCCAAAAAAATTTGAGACTGTTCATTTCTTTGCAAGTGAGCAAACTTACAAATTCAGCAGAAGATCAAATAATTATTTCCCCCATTATCTGTATAATTACAAAATTACAAAGGGGAGTAATCATACAATGCCCTTAATATGGATTATACGGATAATTGATGATTTGCCTAGCCAACAGAATGAATCAGTCCTGAGGTACAAATAAGTTTGCCATGCGATAAACAGTAAGAATCAAAACATATCTCCAGCGAACTACAGCTCACTTTTAGACCAATTTGTTTTGATGATACAAATACATCACTGTGCAAAAGATTTGTTTCCAATGAGCCACACTGTGCTGTCATTTTTAAAGTGGTTTTGTACAGTAATTCTCCAGCCTTTTTGAAGCTCTTTCAGAATTTGTCTTTTCACTCATTTTCAGCCTAGTCCTCGTACCTGACCATTTTAACAGGGATGTTTTTGTTGGTTAATCCACATAACACAGACCTCTGAATCATTCAAAAAGAGCCACCTTACTCAAGGGATGAACCAGTGCTGTGTATGTGTCACCCCATAACAGAACCAATTTAAAACTGTATCTGTGTTAATTGGCACTTTGTTACTAGCAGCCTGTTGCATAAATATGATTTGTTTCAATGTCTTTAGATGGATCTATGAAAAAAAGCCAACAATAACAGCTTGACAGGAATAAAACTGGCTCATCAGAAATGGTCTCAGTGGAAAGGAGGGTGTCAAGAAGCCATTTTTGAGGAAGTGAAACAGGGAACGAGGGTGAAGTCTGTCAAATGAAACTAAAGCTGGACTGAAAATCAGTGGCAACAGGTCATATAGTGTCATCTAAATTTGAAACTTTAGCTCACATCATTATTGATACAGACGGAGGTGATAACCAATGAAGAGGTTTGGAATGTTGTTCAAGAAGCCTGGGGAACTATTACTGAAGACTAAAGAAAGTTATTTTAAAAAGTTCAGGCTATGTTGAAGAGTAAACATGGCCAAATATCGACTTGTGTATTGTACATATACAATTGTACAAACTCTGTTTTTGCCTAATATACTGTATTATGTTTGCAGGTGTTTCGATAAGTCACTGCACATATATATTCGCTATAAAGAAATGAGGGGTGGCCTGAGACTATTGCACAGTACTGTTTATGATAAAGTTACAGCTGAAAACCTTGACATATCCATGTCACTGAGAAATAGCAATTCACATTTTTTATATTGACTTAAGCTTAGCATGATATTTACTGGAGTTTAAATATATAGTAAAGAATAGATTCTTGGGTTAAAAGTTCTCTGTATTGAAAGAGATATTCAGGACTTTAGGAAGAGTTAGCATCACAAACAGCTTCACCTCTGACATTAATAAAAAAGGGTTATTAAAAGATAAACTATAACTATTTTAGTCAACATAAAACTTTGTAGAAAAGTTATAACTAACCGGGGTTAAAGAGGATGAGAAACTTGATGCAGGCAAACTCTTGGCGGTCCACCTTTAGGGTGTGAAGCTTCTCAACCAGGTCCTGTCCTCTCTGGGTCAGGCTGGCCACAAGAGGACTGACACGAGAGACTAGATCTGATAGTATCACCTGAGCCAAAGAAAACATCTACTGACATCAGATCAGCCTTTCTGAATTGTAATATTTACCCAAATTCATGGATTATTTTGTAAAGATAATAACAATTAAAAAAATTAAGTACAGATGTACTGCATGCTTCCAGCCTGCACCAAGGCTTGCACATCCAGTGCAGAACAGCAAAGCAAACTTCTGTATGACTACAGAGCAGCAGCAGAAAAGGTGATCTCTTTTTCCCCTGTTTAAATTTTTTATGATGATTTCATATTAATAGAGAGAGAAAAAAACATTACATAAAAGTTATACACAGATTTGCATGTCTTTGAGTGAAATAAGTATTTGATCCCCAAGCAAAACATGACAGCACTTGGTGGAGAAAGTTGTTTCCTGGAGTTGGTCAACAGGCTTGCACACATTTCCAGAGCGATTTTGTTCCACGTGTCTTTCAGAATCACTCTAAATTCTTTAGGTCGTTTGGCTATCGCCTGACAACTCGAAGCTTCAGCTCCCTCCACAGGTTTTCTATAGGACTTACGTCTGGAGACTATCTAGGCCACCCCATGCACTTCTTCTTTAGCCACTCCTTTGTTGCCTTGGTGGTATGTTTTAGGTCATTGTCATGCTGGAAGACCCATCCACAATCCATCTTCAGTGTTCTGCCTGAGGGAAGGGGGTTCTTGTCCAAGATTTTACAATTTATGGCCCCTTAATATGGTGAAGTCGTCCTGCACCCTTGGCAGAAAAACATCCCCAAAGCGTAATATTTCCATGTCTGTGCTTGACTGTAGGGACAGTGTTCTTTGGGTCACACACAACATTTCTCTTCCTAAAGAGCTTCGTTTTGGTTTTATCTGACCACAGCACTTTCTCCCAAACCTTCTCTCAGTCACTTAGATATTCATTGGCAAACATGTGCCTTCTTAATCAGTGGGACCTTTCAAGTGCTGCAAGATTTCAGTCCATTACCATGTAGTGTCTTAATCATGAGGCATGATCTTGCATGGAGTGCCAGAATGAAGGCAATCGATAGTCATTTTATATTTTTTCCGTTTCTGAATAATTGCACAGTCGCCACCTTCTCATCAAGCTTCTTGCTGATGGTCCTGTAGCCCACTCCAGCCTTGTGGAAATCTACAACCTTGTCCCTGACTTCCTTTGACAGCTCTTTGGTGGTGGAGAAGCTTGGAATGGAAAAAACTGATTCTGGGGACAGGTGTGCTTTATACCCAAGTTGAGATCGGGAGGATCTGTAATTGGATTTTAATTCTGGATTTTTGGGTGATATTCTGTCTCTTTCCATTAAAATTAAACTACCATAAAAAATAGAGACTGTTCATTTCTTTGTATGTTAGCCAACTTACAAATTCAGCAGGGGCTCATATAATTATTATTCCCCCCACTGTATGTATGTTATTATGTTATCACAAATCTATACTTAAATAAAGGAAGGAGCAGAGACGACTCACCTCCTGTCCAGTTACCAGGAGCAGGCTGCCCTCCTTGCCATACAAGACCTGTCTGGAGATGATGTCCAGAAGCAGCAGTTCATTCCAGCAGTGGTGCAACATCTTCATCTGGTCACTGACCTTAGAAGGAAAGCAAAGAGCCAAAACCATTCAAACAATGTCCATTTTATATTTCTTCAGGATTTAAGACAAGAATGACCACAAAACTAAACAACTGCCGTTTTGAGCATGCTCATGTTGCAGTCATGCAAGGTTCTAGCCAGCGGTTGATCACCTGGCGTTGCGCCGGGATGAGGTACTCCATTGCTACCAAAATGGTTTGTTATTACTGCAATTAGCAAGCGGTCATTCCCCCATTGTTTTTGACTACAAGGAGGAGTTTTTTGATCATATGAAGCTTTAAGAAAAAAAACTGCCTGTCTTCTATTAAGGATTACAGTAAGCTCGCAAGTTTTAACATTTTCCCCACCAGAATACTGTTTTTAACTTACCAGTGACTCATGAATCACTTCATTCAAGACTTCTGTTTAAGATTTCTGGTCTATGAAGGCCTATATGTACATATATATTGCATATCCAAAGAAAGAGCAGAAAGTTAGATTTTCGGCAATATTACATGATGCACTGATAGCTGGAATATTTTAACATGGTTGGGAATAATGTTAATATTTTTTTATATGTTTTATCTTGTCAGCTAAAAACTGCTGTTGGCCACATCACTCCATTTTATGGTGAACCCTGTCACCTCAACACTATGTTCCTATACAAGTAAACCGCATTCTCAATTACAATTTCAGGAAAACATTTTCACAGGGATTATGTTTATTTGTGATGTTTCACAGCATATGTAATGATGTCTTTGCCACTGATGCCCGAGCCCTGACCGGAGCCCGAGGGTCCCGCTCAGTCCGAGCCTCGTCCTGTGCCTCATTCAGTGCCACGTCTGATGGGTCCAGTGCAGGGCCGGCCTGGGACATAGGTGACATATGCGGCTGCATAGGGCCCCGTGACCACCAAGGGGCCCCCGAGCTCACCTAAATTTTTCATGAAACTCTTTTTTTTTTACATGCCAATGTCCTAAAAGGAAGAAGAAACTAACAGCAGACATAGCTTGTGAAATACTGGGTTACATCTTGTTGCATTCAGTTGTGTAAATCCACACAGAGCAGGAGCAGCACAGGTCAGCTGATCACAGCCTGACACAAAGAAAATCTACTAGTAATGAGGCGGAGTCCCTGCTACAATGTAGGTAACAGCAAAAAGAGCTTTTCCTTCCTTTTCTCTGCTCATGTTTTACATAACAGTGTTCATAACAATGAGTGCATTCATTAGAGTTTAGATTGAACTAAAGTTTGCATTCTCATGTAATAATGTTTTATTATTATTACATTAATATAGCATGAGGTTCAGTTAGCCTGGCAAAAATATCAGGTAGAAACGTCCTCCAAAGAGTTACTTTTACTTTCTTTGAGTAGATTTCAGAGCCTGTACTTTTACACTTTTACTTTAGTAAAGAAGTTGAACCAGAACTTCAACTTTTACCAGAGTATTTTTTAACACAAGTATCTGTACTTCTACCTAAGTAGAGAATGTCTGTACTTTTGCCACCTCTGGTCTTTATCATGTCTCTAGAACTCTATAAAAAAACACAACCCTGCGTCGCCGCCTCAATGCTGAAGTGTTTCTAGTTAATATACATTTTGCTTGGATCTTATTGTCATGGTCCTGGGTTTATGACCCAGCATTTTCAGTTTTTGGACTTTCAGTTTTCTATTGTTTAAGGTTACTGTTGGATTTCTAGTTTATTGTGTTTTTGCAGTTTTCTGATCATTCCTGGCTGGTTTCTTTGTTTATATCCTCAGACTTCTTAGTTTAGTTTTCTGAGTTCTGTTATTGGCTGTTGTTCACTTTGTATTTAATCCAGTGTTTCAGTTCTCAGGCGTCCTGTGTTCCCGGGTCTGTTTGGTGTTTTATTGTTTCTCCTGTTAAGTAGATTTAGTCCTCTTCCCTGTTCCTTGTGCTGCAGTTTGAGTCCTTCTCTTGTGTCTAGTGTCTAGTTACCTGTCGTGTTCTTGTTCCTCTAGTGTAGGTGTTGTAGTCTCTCAGTATGTCTGCTTCCCTTTGTTGCGTCAAGTCAGTATTTCTGTTTCCGTGTCTGCTTCCTGTTTTACTTTGGCAGTCCTTTGTATCGTTGTATCCAGTTTTTCTTCCCTTGTCTTGTTCAGTTGTGCTCACTGGTGTATCTCACGGATTTCCTCGTGTGTATTGTCAGTGTCCTCCAGTTCTTTGTCACGTTGTCTCAGGTAGTGTGTTTCCTGGTTCAGAGTTTTCCTGTGTGTTCCTAGTTGTTTAATTATTATCTCCAGTTGAGCTTTCCTAGTTTTCTTGTACCTGATGTGCAACTAGCAATAAAGCTGTGTTTTTTTCATGCTTTCCCTCCTGTGTCATGTTTGCCACAGAGATGAGACTCAACAGCAGACTGAAGAAGATTGACAAATGCATTTACAAGTGATAATGAATATTGCAGAGAGGGTTATCCAGTAGGCTGCCTCAGGAGCGGGAACACTCTGACCCTCAACAAACACTCCTTTTCTGCCGTAAGGCCGCTCGCTCAACTCTCGGGATTCTGTACAGAGAAGAGAGAATAAATCATCAGCAGGAAAGGCTGTTAGAGAAGTCCACAGAAAGAGACTCAGCACTAACTGGATGTAGTGTACGATTCGGCGCTGACTGAAGGCCTTTTTTCTCCTTAAAAAGGGATCAGGAAATTGGCTGATGGAGAACAGGTGAGTAATCCAGCTGGCAGGAGCTGGAGTGGGTCCCGCCCCTGAAACACAAGGTGTGTTTAACAGGAGCCATGACATCCTGTGTTCAGGTCCTTATCCTGCCTGCTGAATCACGACTTTTATATGTAATGGCTGTTGAATATTTACAAGATTCAGTGGATGGGACATGCTAGCTGGGCATATCTTGGCTTTATTCATGCATGCATGTTCAGACATAACTGTGCATATGTGGAGGTTTAATCTGACTGGTTTACTCACTGTTCCTGCGGTGACAGCGTTGTTGTTGTTTTCACACTGTTGTCAGGTTGCATGGATAGACTAGTAGATCTCACTTTCATACCTTATTTATGGGCTTGGGGTGCTGCCACAACATTTTGTTTTATAACAGTGTAATAACATATTTCCAGCACTTCTTGTAGCACTGGGCCCGATTGCTGACCACTTGTGTTCGATATTATTCCATTGATGCTGAGCATTCTATATGCTGCATAATTATTATTTTTATATTACAAATGGCTTATTTGTTAGTCTGTAATTAGTTGCATTTGCATAATTTTGCAAAACTATACATGTTTTGGATGAAAACAGTCCAACATGTCCAAAAGCAGTTCAAACACCCTAAATCACATATTTCCTAAAAAGCCTATGCCCTCTAGATTGGATATGGCATGCATTGATACTTGTCTCACCTTCCTCAGTGTCATGGACATGACATAGTTTACAGTGTGTATCATATTGAAATACATTGTTTTTCAATGGGCTTGTGTACATGAGCCTGAATCCCCAAAACTTAATATTCAGCTTCAACCCTCCAGCATTAATAACAGTTAATAACAATAACAATGAAGTGATATGAGTGGGGCCCCAAATCAGATTTTGCTTAGGGCCCCTTCAAGTCTTGGACTGGCCCTGGTCCAGTGGGTCCGGCTTAGTCTGAGCCTCGTCCCATGCCAGAGGGGTCCGCTCTGTCCGAGCGTCTTGAGCCAGAGGTCTTCCATCGCGTCCTTCTTCAGCCACCCGCCAAGCCTCCTGTGAGCCCCCACCACTGGGATCATGGCTGGCCTCCTGTCTCGCCTCGTCGCCACCACCGCTGGGATTGCAGCCAACCTCCGGTCTTGCCTTGTCGCTGCTGGCACTGCGGCTGGACTCCTGTCTTGCCTCGTCGCCGGTGCCACTGGCACTACAGTTGGCCCCTTGATCTGCCTCATTGCCACCATCGCTGGCCTCGCCAGCCTCGCTTCCATGGTGTCCCCTGCCCCTTAGGTCTGGTCCCTTGGCCAGGGCAGCCTCCCAACCTGTCTGGACCCTGTTGTCTGGCTGCTTGGCCTGGGCGTCCCCCTGAAGTGTTTGAACGTTGCTGTTTAGCCCTTAAGCCTAACAGTCAACTGTTAGTAGTATTATAACAAAGTGACTGGGAATGGCAGCAACCCACCCACAAAAGAGGTAGGCCACATAAAATCACAGAGCAGGGTCAGTGGATGCTGAGGGGCGTAGTGCGCTGAGGTCTCCAAATTTCTGCAGAGTCAATTGCCACACACCTCCAAACTTCATGTAGCCTTCAGATTAGTTCAAGAACAGTGAATGGAGAGCTTCATGGAATGGGTTTCCATGGCCTAGCAGATACAGCCAAGCCTTACATTACCAAGTGTGGTAACAAGTTGTGGATAGCCCCTTCCTGTTCCAACATGATACCAGTGCACAAAAAAGCTCCATAAAAACCAGTGGCGGGCCGTGCATTTCACACCTAGGCCTTCAGGAGTGCTCCACCTGAATTACTCCACCCTCAATAACTATTT
>JAVDPK010002319.1:692048-711500 GCA_034780415.1 Cichlasoma orientale
AAGTCAGTCTGTGATTCAAATATTTTTTTTAGGCCAGCAGAGAAGGCCTTG
This sequence comes from Cichlasoma orientale, assembly GCA_034780415.1. Taxonomy (NCBI): domain Eukaryota; kingdom Metazoa; phylum Chordata; class Actinopteri; order Cichliformes; family Cichlidae; genus Cichlasoma; species Cichlasoma orientale. Next base: position 692,100 of record JAVDPK010002319.1, read on the forward strand.
CAGGCCCTGACGGCCCACCACTGATAAAAACATGGATGTTTGAGTTTGTTGTGGAAGAACTTGACCTTTGAATTAGAGCAGAGACTGTGAGTCAGGCCTTCTCGTCCAACATCAGTATCTAACTTCACAAATGTGCCAGTGGAAGAATGGTCAAAAATTCTAATAAACACACTTCTAAACCTTGTGGAAAGCCTTCCCAGAAGAGTTGAAGCTGTTATGGCTGGGTGGGCCAACATCGTAGTAAACCCTATGGATTAAGAATGGGATGTTACTCAAGTTCATATGTATGTAAAAGCAGATGAGGCAAAATAATGTATGATGACAGCTTTGACCAGTCATTTTGGTTTTAGGTTTCTTGTATAAAATACTCTTAAAGTGACAACTGAATTTCAACTAATGTGATAAGAGATACTCTGGGTTTTCTCTTTCAGAAGAGAGTTAACTCAAGTCAGTCACTGGGATAACAGACTCTGTGAACTTAAACCCAAATGTTCAATCTGTGTTGAATAGTGTGAAAACAGAGTTCACAGTTTCAGAGCCCACTGATAACAACCTTGTGTTTATTGCTTCTAAGGCAGCAGGACACGAAATCATGTTTTCTGTTTTGAGACTGGACAATAGTAAGACTATGAGCCCTTTTCCTGAGCCAGCCAGTAAAAAGACAGTATTTTCTGCTTCTGATCCAGCCTATAGAAAGACTGACTTTTCTGTTTTTGAACTGGCCAGTAATGAGACTATGAGTGTTTCTTTTGAACCGGTTGTTATAGCTGGGCTATCCATTCCTAAGCTGGCCACTGTGGAAGTTCTCTGTTTCTGAGCCAGTCAATAAAATTACTGAGAATTTTATTTCAGAGCCAACCAGTGTAGAGTCATGGCTGTTTGAGTCTGTAGAAGCTACCCCAGAGACTATAACTCCACCTGGGGCCTCCCCAGGGACTGTTGCTCCACCCGGGCCTCCTGAGAGGATGTACCTCAGCAGGTGACCCCTGTCAACCTTGAGCCTCTAGTGCAGGGGCGTCAAACTCAATTACAGAACAGGCCAAAATTGAAACACAGTCTAAGTCACAGGCCAAACAGGATTAACCTTTATTGAACAGTCTAAAACTGAAAATATTTGAATCAGAATATGAATTTGAATGGCTATAATACAGAAACTTTTTCCTCAGCACATTCAATAAAATATTATATTTTTCTTCAAAAATAACATCAGGGAAAATGACAACAATTCAAGCTGATGAAAATTTGCAAATTTCATTTTTGATGTGATATCAGCAAAAAGACCAGAAACAAGAAACAACAAGCTATTCAGCTTTCTCTCTTATTCCATTTCTTTCTTACTTTTCATGAACTGAAATTTCCTCAGGCAGCTCATTGCACCTGTGTGTGATGAAGCATGTCACCAAATTCAGACGCTATTTCCTCCAGAAAAGACCGAAACTGGCAGTGATTTAAACCTTTGCCTCTTATAAAGCTCACTGTCCGTGTTATGGTGCTTATGACACATTCTCTCTTCAGGACTTTGCTGCACAGCATTTCCTGGTGTGTGACGCAGTGACGCACTGTCACCTGTGCAGGTCTCCCTCTGCATCTTCTCTTGCATCCATCACATAATTCCACTCTTTTCCCTGCACATCGCAGGTGGGGAAAAAAACAGGGTTTACCTCCGATGTCAGCAAACAGGTCCGTTGCCTCCAACCTGTTTTCAAAGTCCACTTTTTGTTTGGCCATTTTTGGGGGTCAGGCTAGCTTAAATGTCACTGTAAAAAGTGCTGACCGATGTTTTTATCCGCTGACCACTGATCAATGTGCCATTGGCAATGCTGGAAAATGGATTAGTGCACAGGTCTTGACGTGCATGGCAGCTGTTGCAGTGCATAGTGGGATTTGTAGTATAAGTGGTGGGAGTGCTATTTACCAGCGGGCCATTATTCATAGCCACATTAAAGTATCTCGCGAGCTGCAGCCCCATCTTACAGGGTCGGCTGCATGCCCCACAAAACCACAGCCTCCAGAGCTGGCCGTGTGCCCGGCACAGCCCCAGTTTCCTGAGAAACCTGAGCATTCAGAGCTTCCTCCTTCCCTGAGTGAGTTCTCTGTAGAAGACAGCTTTGTCTGGAGTCAGGCATGTGCCAAACATGCCCAGGCCATCGCAGCTGTGAAACAGTGATGAGTGCCTCTGCACTAGCTGTTTTAGCTCTTCTCAGCAGCTACCCTGTCTTGGCACCGGATTCCCAGAATTTGTTGCAGATGCCGCCATCTGCAACAAATTCTGTGTACTGGTGAGCTGAGAGCTGCCAGTCTCAGAGTTAATCAACTAAGAGTTTATTTTTAAACTCAGAGTTTGTGGAACGTGCTGCCTGTTTTGAAAATTTAAGGAGTAGAACGTAGAGGTATTTGTATTAAAATGTAGGGAGTAAAGGTAAAAAGTTGTCAGAAAACTAAACATGTAAAGCACAGACACCGAAAAATTCTACTTAAGGACAGTGCACTGTTATTCAGCTCACCAAAATGAATTAATGCTTACGCATCCATTTAATAATGTTAAAAAGGCTATTTTTACATTTAAAATAGCTCTTTATGTCAATTTTCAGTTATAAATACTTATATAATGCAGCTTTGTCAGGTGCATCCTTTGTCTCTCCTAATACTCGAGGTATGCTTTAGAATTGGTGCTCAGATGATTCAACCATGGCTATATCAGCCCAGAGGCTGATATAGCCATGGTTGAAAAAGGCCATGGTAAATAATGACCCTGGTTGGGGATTTTGTGCATTTGCATGTTCTCCCTGTGCCTATGTGGACTCTCTCTGAGCACTCCGGCTCCCACAGTCCAAATACATATCATGTATTCATTAGGTTAATTTAAAATTGGCAGTATGTGTGAATGTCAGCAGGAAAGATTACCTGTCTCATAAAGCAGGGTGTATAAGTCCTTACCTTAAGCTGTTTGAAGAAGATTGATGCACGTGCCCACTGCACAATGGAGCACAGCATCTGGTCAGCCATGATACACATGAGACTAAAGGCGTCACTGTCCCTATGTTTCTCCCTGCACATTTGCTCCTGCTGGAGACGAGTGGTGATCTTATTCTGGAGCTGTATCTCATCTGGATCACAGCGGAGAAACTCCACCACAAGTGGAGGCATCCTGGGACCTTGGTTAGAGAAATGACTTGAGTATTGGTTTGGGTTGATGACGATTCCAGCAGCAGTGCCCGTTGAACTTGCACAGTTATTGCTGTACTCTAACATGATGGTCTGGTTTGACAATGACGTGTGCAGGTCCTGGGTGACACCAGATGAGTTAGAGGGCAGGAATGAACAGAGTGACGGGGTGCTCCGAAGAACTGTATGAGGATGTAGGCCACCAGTCACGGTAAAATCTCTCTGGTGTGTTGAGGAAGCCAGTAAAAAACTGCTTTCTGGACTAAAACTACTTGCTTGCATCAATGTCTTTCTCTGCTGCTTGAGGGCACGATCATGCTTGTACATGGGGCCAAACTTGTTTCTGCCACCCCGCAGCCGATCCGCTCGTACAGCTGACCAAAAAGTTTGATTTGATATTAGTTCTTTAAGCTGATATAATCTATTAACACTTTAAGATTTTCTACATTTCTGCACAAATATGCATTAACAGTATTCTTCATTTTGAAATAAACATTTTCTAAGGACTAATAATGCAGCACACAGACTGCAGAAGCAATTCTTCTTTTTTACCATAGTTGCAGTTTATTTCATTAACACAGACACAACAACAACAAAAAAAGAAAACCTCCCACCTTACCTTCAAGCCGCATCCCAACATGTAGACACTTTTGAAACCTGCAGAATGGACATCGTTTCCTCTGAGTTTTATCAATTCTGCATGCCTGGTTTTCTATACACCTGTACTTCTTGTTGTTTTGAACTGTTCTTTTGAAAAATCCCTGGGAGTGTTGAAGAAGGGGAAGTATCCACTTAAAGAAGTTAGTTCTATTACAGCAGTCTACACTGTATCTATGTTGAGGAGTTTGCAATAAAAATTTAGCTGTCAGTAGCAGAATTATAATAACATATACCTTGCAGCTTTCACAGGTAAGCAGACCATAGTGGTACCCAGAGACTTTATCTCCACAGACTGGGCACAGCTCTTCCAAGCACACATCATGTCTGTATTCCATTCAGGAAAAGATTAAGACTATTCTCCTTTGTACTTGCAGTCAGCTGAATGAGAACAATACACAGCTTTAAACATGCACAAGGAATTCTTATGTCTGCAAACCTGCTAGAGAAACAGAAATAAGAAACAAACTTGATGGGTAGAGCATTATATTTCACTTATCACCAAAACTATATTCCAAAACATTTACTTATTCTTCCAGCTACCCACCAGTACAAGTGAAGTGGAGTGCAGTGATCATGTCATTATCCAGTGAAGAAGGGACAGTTCTGAAGACTGCACCTGTCCCCAGTACTCAAGTTTCAGCCAATAAGCTCACAGAAGCTCACATGTACTTACTGTATTTGGACCTTTATAGCTAATCTTTCTTTACCTACCTCTGTGTGGTAGAAGAGTAGAATGGCAATATGTAATATTTTCCCCTTTAATTACTACTGCTACTGTGAAATTGAAAAAAGTGCTTTTGTAAATGAGGCATGTTATATAAAGTGCTTTGAGTACTCAAGTAAGTAGATAAGTGGTATCTAAGAACCAGTCCAGTTACTCAGAAGCATAGAGGCAAAGTAGCTGTTCAACCTGAGGTCCTATAGCTGTTAGGCAGAATCTGACACATTAGAACCCTCCCAGAACATTTGGAATGCAGCTATTTTGTGCTGGTTGAAACATACAGAACATAAGTAGTTACTTTTCAAGACTGGACAGTAATTATACTCATACTGATCATTTCTGATGGGGTATATGATTTTCAAAGTCACATTTTTGGGGTACAAAACAAACAGAAACTAAAACACAACAAAGTATCTTTATCACATATAGAAAACGGGTCATCAGCAGCAAATGTATTGCTTAATGAGTACACTTAAATAAACTATTCTGTAAACAGTGCAAAGCTATTCCAGTATTTAACAGATTATTATTTCTGCCAGCCTACAGTTTTACGGGACAGCCTTTGCAATTTAGCTGTGTCATGTGACCTAGGTCTGTTCTGGCAAAAAAATTATGAGTTTTTAAGAAGTCATTTATGCTTTGTATTTATATACTTATTATTTATACTAAATGAGTGACTTGTGAGTATCTGAGTAACAAGTGTGGAAGTGTGGATGAGGCTGTCCATCCTCCTCCACACTTTGTGAAGGAGAATGCAGGAGAGGTGATTTGTCACAAAATTACTGAGCTAATAGAAAATTCTGCCTAATTTTGAAGTAGGCAGAAGTAGGGGGAAAAAACACGCATGTATTTTTTTTCTTTTTTTTTTTTAAGATTGTGTATTGATTCGATTTATCAGATGCAAATGGTTAAATGTTAAGGTCATTCTCCATATTTCTTTCCCTGTGCAATTTCATTATAATGTTTGAGCCTCACAGTGATGAATCATGTACATTTTTAATAGTTTTAAATTGTTTCACTACGGTCATTCTAAAGCTCTTTCATATGAAGGTAAATGGCCTCATTGAAGAAGGCGACATCTTACTTTATAATTATTTTTCCAATAACAGAAAAAAGGGAAAGGGGGAAAAGACATTTTAATGTTTGTAAGTCAGTAGATGTAGTTATTTCATAACCACTAGATGGAGCTCTTGCATTAGGCAGTTTAAATTTTAAGTTTAAACACTGTTTTGTTATTGATATTGGCTCTTCAGACTCTCATAACCCCTCCTCTGGAAAAGCTTGTTTGTATTATTTCAAGGGAAATCTATATTTCTCTTTGGAAATAAGTCATTAAAAAATATGCATATGCACACAAAATGTGCATAAAAACAAGAAAATTCTTAATTACGTGTGAAATCAATCTTTCAGATGCAATAAAAAGGTACTATATGATACAAGCAGCACAAGTTTTGGAAGAAATGATCAAATAAGGAAAGTGTCATTTGAGAAAAAGTGGATTTTAGATGATGGGAAACTAACTGTACAATTTACTGTGCTATTAAATGCAACTACAGAATGCCTATAGAAGGTGTAATGTGAATATTTCAATGAACAGAAATGTTTACAGTAACATGTCTGTCAAATCTATTTTTGTAGTTATTGCTGTTTGTATCCTATTACATAAAACAAATTATTTTAAATTATGAAGTATAATTTTGACTCAGGAGGAAACCCCTTAAAACATTTGGTAAAGTTTTTTTTAACCTCACAATGTCGTGGTTGGCAGTGTGGCAGGCAGCACGTGGACCCAACGTAAACTTAAAACACAGCTTTATTGCCAGAACTGGTAAAATGAGAGGAAACCAGGAAGGCTCAACACGAGCAAATGATTCAGCAGACAAGGATTGTCAAGGAAACACCACCTAAAAATGGAGAACACAACAAAGAACTGAGGAAAAACTGAGGGCTTAAATACACGCACAAGGTAATTAGGGGAAAAGAAGACACAGGTGAACAGATTCTAAACACAATACACAAGAGACAAGCAAAATAAAACAGGAAATGATTAAACATGACAGAAATGCAGACTTGGACAACACAGGGGAACAAGGAATTAAATACAAATAAACTATAACTAAGAATGTCTGTGTAGGTTACAGGTCATCCAGGTCAGGAGTTAAAGAAGCCATCTATGTCCACTGTGAACGACCATCACTGAACAGAGGTGGATTACATCACCAACTTACCCCCATCTATAATGCAGTCCTGAGCTCCCTCTCCAGGTGCCTCAACCCCAATTCATACCTTTGTTCAGGTGATCTCAATAGGTCACTTCATAGAATGGGGCGAAGTCCCAAATTGGTTTCGGATGGGTTTCCCAACTGTTTGGTTTGAGAAATGAGCCTATGGAGCCTATCCCAGCTGACACAGGGAGAGAGGCAGGGTACACCCTGTACAGGTCGCCAGCCTAACACAGAGAGACAGACAACCATTCACACCTATGGGCAATTTATAGTGACCAATTAACCTAACCCCAGTAACTGCATGTCTTTGGACTGTGGGAGGAAACCAGAGTACCCGGAGGAAACCCATGCAGACTCCACATAAAGAGAGACCCAGGCCAAGGTGGAATCGAACCCAGACCTTCTAGATGTCATTCTAGCTTTGAGGCAGTTGTGTTAACCACCATGCCACTGTAATTAAAAAAAAAATCCTCTTGTAATTGATTGTTTGAAAAGAATGTAAAAAATGTTAATAGCTTCTTCTTCTGAATCCAGTAAGAGAACAGAACAAATGAAAGCCAGAGCAGCTGCCCGAGGTCAATAAATGCACAAGGCATGATTACAGACTTTCATGATCTACTCTGACTATCAGAAGGTGCAGAATGGAAAGAAGTGAACAATTTTAACTATCTATCAATCTATCTGGGCAAAAGAAAAGTCTGGCTCTTGTGCATCGCTTATTGTTAGCGTGGTTAACATGGATTATATCCCCAAGAGTCAAATTTCACATATGTGTAAACACTATGTTGATTCAAGGTTTTTGTTCAAATACCAAGATTTTTCTATTGTTTTGAAAAAAGCATTTATTTATTTATTTGCAGTTTATTAGTTAATGGTTAAAATGATGCAAAGAAAATCCGATGTTTTGGTCCTTCAACGGTGGATCCTGATAGGAAAGCTAAGGGCCTGAGCATCTGAATGGAGTTCACAGGCAGTCAGATCGTTTGCTTGGGAAGCCTTTTCTTGATCCAGCACCTCAGGGCACTTCTGGGAGGAGCTATCATAACCAGACTGCTCAGGGTTCTTGCGCAAAGTGGATCAGTGCTTCCTTTAGTGACTATACAAAGGTAAATGTTCCCTTCTTTTTGTTTTAAGTTTGAAATATAAGCAAGAGCGGTGTTGCAACTAGCATGCTGTGTAGTAGTAGTAGTATTAATCTAGTAGTAGTAGTCATAAATAATCTTGAATTTATTATATCTACCAGTAACGCACGGTTGGTAAACCACATTTCTGATAAGATTTAATCTGGGTTTCCAATACAAGAGCCAAGACAAAGAGCAGTTCATTTTAGGTGTTGGGGTTCAGACAAAACCATTTTTTGCTGTTAAAACAGCGGTTAAAATAGTGATGATACAAAGAAAAAAAACAATCAGGTCAAATGGAAAGCAAGACAAATACAAACAGACAACTGAAACAATCATATTTTCATTAAATAAAAAAGTATTTCCACCCATTTAGAATGACCGTGTCTTTTTTATGTGCTCCTTGTTTGTTGGGGGAGACATTTTTATTTGCAAAAATAGGACAGCAAACAGGGCAAAACATGAACATAAGACACTTACAGAAGATAATATTTGTACTCAAACACTGAACTGAATATGCATATTATTCTGTGAAATGCCATGTAATATACTTGCATTTATATAGCATTTTTCTAGTCTTACTGACCACTCAAAGTAATATGGGAGTGTTGACAGATATCCTGCAATCTATAAGCCTTGCTAAATAACATAAATTTAATTTTCAAAAGAGAGAAGCCCATTAAACATAGGTCCTCAGAAACTGACTGGAAGGGCCACCGTACACAAGCACACTTCTATATTGAATTCCTCATACAACAATTGTACCCAGTGGACCAGCTTTTCGATATATCACACATGCATTGTTTTAAACATGTAAGTAAAATGCCATTGCATGGATGAATTTCTCTGTAAAATACTCACTGAAAAAAAATTGTTGGATAATTGATGTAAACAATTTCACAGGCATTTTGCACAAATCACACAAGGGAGCAAGGTCAGGAAGTATAAGCAAGTGTAAAATGAATGATAAAATGACTGATGTAAGGAAAATATACTGCATAACTTAAACACATAGTGGAACAATATATATGCATATAATATGTCCATATCATCAAAATATTGTGACTGTAAACATCAAGTGTAATACAATAATTTTGACTGGACCCTCATACCTTCTTGGCCCCAGAGCCCTGCCTGGCAGATCCCTCAGATGCCTTTGATTATTACAAAACACTGCATACATTTACACAGCTATGCAGATGATACCCAGTTATAAATATCTATGAAAACACAAAGCACCATCATATTTTTCCCATATTAGCTTCTCTTCAGTGGCTCCCTGTTCGGTACAAAATTTAATTAAAACTTTTTGTTCTCACATACAGTTACGCCCAGTCACCTCTTAAAGACCTTTTGGTATCATACTATCGCCATAGACCATGAATGGCAGAGCATTTAGCTCTCTCCTCTCTTGTGGAACAAGCTATGAGTTTAGGTTTAGAAGATATAGACCCTCTCTAGTTTAAAGAGATGGTTGACTTTCTTATGTTTTAAGTTTCCTTTAAACCTTTCTGTTTGATAAAGCTTATATAGAGCTGGATCCGGTCTACTTATGCTGCTATGGGCTCAAGATACTGGGGGACTTCCCATGATGGCCTAAGCATTTCTTCTCCATTTACCTATGCCAGTAAGTAAGCATGTCATTGTTTTTTGTCTACTCTCTCCCATAGGCTGTTTTGTCTTTGTCTTTCTATACTATCAGAAGCTTTATTGTCATATGCACAGTATAGAAACATAGTTTCCCCGTACAATGAAATTGCGTTCCAGAACACCCATCTCTGTTTTGCTTTTCTCTTTACCCTCACCCTCCAATGAGTCATAGTTGATGTATTTTACTGTTTTACTACTCCATATAAATAATCATTGAATTTCTCAACCACTGTCCACTTAAGGGACAGAAATTCCAGTTGATGGATGATTCCTTTTTGACAAATTCAGTTTACGTCTGGCAAACGCAACTGGCCTAAGCCCTTAAGGATGTTCTTGATACAAGACTGCACCAAGACCAGACAGTCTAGCATCCACATGCAGCACATATGACTTACTAGGGTCTACAAAGGCTAGAACTGGGGTATTGGTGAGGAAGTTTTATGGCTTCAAATGCCTCAGTGCACATTTGATCCCACCTGTCTCTAAAGGGGTCTCTTTAGAGAGACCCCTTTAGAGGGCAAAGCCATTCCCATATAGGCATGATTTCGCCCTTTCCCTTTGGGTCTCTTTTCCTGCTGAGTTGGGGCGTACCCTTTAGTGAAGTTTGTTAAGCCATGGACAGCAGAGGAGTAATTGTGGATAAATCTCCGATAGTATCCACAAAACCCTAGGAATGATCACAAGGTTGTAAGGTTGTTAAACGTTTTCTGTTTGGTATCATTGTTTTCAACGCAAACTCAAATGTGTGACTGTACAGTTATATTTTCATTTTGACATACTCTATTAACACATTGGACCCAAACCAATTTCCCATGACTGGGCAATAGGTAGCAGTGCGTGGGATGACGCACAATGATTTATTATGTTGGCTGATATGCAAATTTTAAATGAACTAGTTCTCATATAACACTTTTCTACTCTAGCTGAGCACTCAAAGCACTTATACAACACGTTTGCATTTACCTATTCTCACCCGTCCATACAAGCACTTCCTTCTACAGCTAAGTGCTTACTATCTAACATTCACACATTGCCCTCCAATGGTTGCATCGGCGGGCAACTTGGGTTTCAGTATCTTGCTGAGGGATACTTTGGCATGCAGACTGGAGCAGCCAGAAGTCAAACCACTGACCTTCTGATTAGTAGATGACCTGCTCTGCCTCCTGAGCCACAGCCACCCCTATAACAACAAAACACATGCATATACAGTATTTAGTTGATATTTAGTTGTAAATCCTGCTGAAAACTTCAAGCTGCTTGTGACCCATTGACATCGCTAACCTTTTGCATTCTTTTTTTGTGATGCTTTTCCAGCCTTTTACCGCAGCCTCTTTCAGTTTTTTTGCTTTGGAGTCAATTTAGCAGGTTGTGGTGAAGTCACTAACAGTAGTTTAAGAGTCTTACTTTGCAACATTTACAATGTTTATCAATTGCTGTGGTTTTCCTTGGTTTACCTGTTGGACATCTGTTACTTGGGGTGGCTGTAGCTCAGGAGGTAGAGCAGGTCACCTACCAATCGGAAGGTCGGCGGTTCCCAAAGTATCCTTGGGCAAGATACTGAACCCCAAGTTGCTCTCCAACGCAAGCGTTGGAGTGTGAATGTGTGTGAATGTTAGACAATAAAAGCACTTTATTCACCCAATCATGTTCGTATGATTGGGTGAATGAAAACATGTTGTATAAGCACTTTGAGTGCTCAGTCAGAGTAGAAAAGTGCTATATAAGAACTAGTGCATTTACTTAGTAAACAAGACTTTCTTCTTCGGGACATTCCAGATGGTTGTACCTGTTATGGCCAGTGTTATGGCTCTGATTGTTTTTTTTTTTTTTATCTTCTTTCAGCTTCATAATTTCTTGTTTTTTTGCCCATACATGTTCTGGTCTTCTGGTTTATTGAGCTTTTAAATGCTCTGGTTTTCATGTTGGTTACTCCTCTAACTATAAATGCACAGTCTGCATAGGCAAAACCCAAGTCTGAAACTGTGTATAGACATTCAGTGGTATTTATTGTTTGAATAATCGTAACAGGACAAATCTTGGCAACAAAACACACCTGTCTGTCACATGTTCCAATACTTTTGCTCACAAGAAAAGCGGGTGGGTTCAGACAAAATGTGCTATCTTCTGAACTGTGTATCAGATCCAGATGTACCTGGAAATAAAAGCTGAGCTGTTGATCTTTTGTCTTATTCATTTTTTAATGTCAAACCCAAATGTTTTCAGTCTAAGGCAAAAATAAAGGGATTGGACTCACTGTTCCAATACTTTTGGAGGGGAGCATAAGTGACTGAAGACAAAGAGGGAGTACTTGTTGACACTGTTCCCAGAGGACATCGGGACTGAGAAAGAACTCCTGATGAACTGGGAACCCCAGGATACGGTGAACCAGGAACCATGAGGGGTTTAGTTACCCCCACAGGTGGGAAGTAACAAAGTATAAATACTTTGTTACTGTACTTAAGTAGTTTTCAGGTATACTTTCAAAACAGACTTGTTACTTTAGGTTTAACACATCTGAGGGAAAAATTATATTTCCAGTCACTTTGCCTTCAAACATCAAACTGATCTGAGACTAAATGGAGGAATAATAACAGAAAAGGTACAGTCATATTGGCATATACATCTCCGGTGCTTATTGCATACAAAAACATGAAAGAGGCAAAACCATATAATTTATGCATCATTTATAGCACTGTACTTAGGGGTTACAGTGGGCCAGACGGAGTGCAGATGTCTGTAAGTTGTGGTCATGGTACTTCAGCATCTAGCTAGCGCTGCAGAAGAGGAGCAAAAATAAAGGTAGTAACATGTTGTGGCAGGTAATTTCAAATGCTACCTTTCTATCAGCTCAACAAATACAGTATCAGCAAATGGACAAAGTGTTTGTGTGCAGTATGTCACACAGTGTGTCTGGTAGCTAAAGGTCCAGCTGCTGTATTTCCCAGAATGAGAGAGAAGTTCACTTAGAGAGGGAGAAAGAAGTAAGAAAGAGGACAGGAGAGGAAGAAGAGAGGTTAGACTTAAAGTAAGTACTGCTCAGTGACATCTGATAAACTGGACATTTAAAGCTAACATGTAATGTCCTCATTTTTAAATCAGATATTGATATGTATATGATGTGAAGTTATGTATTTTCATATTGTGAAACATCCTGCAAAACAAACTGAGGTACACTAACTTTGTGTTATTCAAATGTTGCATAAAATTACTTCAATTTAGTGCAGGATAAACAGATTAACTTGCCATACTAAGGCGAATTTACAGTAAAGCTCTGTGTTGGATTGGTGCACAGCAGAGATGAGTTTGATGAAGCTTAGATTATTCACCTTTTATACCAACTTTATACTCTCAGTATAGGGGGTGGTAATCAGTTCGTGAAATACTGGGTTACATCTTGCTGAATTCAGTTGTGTATATCCACAAAGAGCAGTTAACCTCAGAGCAGCAGCAGCAGCTGATCCCAGCCTGCGCACAAAGAAAATCCACTGGAGCTCACAATAGAAATTAATGTGATCTGTGATTTTTTTTTCCTACACCAAGGTAATGCAACCGATCTTAGGGTTCCCCCACCTGTTGAATCGCACTGTAACCCCTGACTGTACTCGTTTTTTGTTTAGGTGATGAGGAAGAGTCACACTCTACAATGTAGGTAACAGCATTGTAGAGTGTTTTATATAATAGTGTTCAAGCTGAGTACATTCATTAGAATTAGAATTTGAGTTGAAATTAAGTTTTTATTCTAATGTAATATTGTTTTATTGTTGCATTAATCTAACACAAGGTAGCTGGGAGAAACATCCTCCAAAGAGCTACTTTTACTTTCTTACTTTGAGTACATTTCAGAGCCTGTACTTTTTCACTTTTACTTGAGCAAAGAAGTTGAATCAGTACTTTAACTTTTACCAGAGTATTTTTTTAACACAAGTATCTGTATGTCTACTTCAGTACAGAATGTCTGTACTTTTGCCACCTCTGGTTACCCCTTCGAACATCTTTCTCCATTTTTAAGGGGGGGGGGGGAGTGACAGAATTTTGTGAATATGCTAGGTCTAATGCTTCTTCTCATCCGGACAGAGTGAACTCCAGTTCCTTGTGGTGGCCACCATGAAGGAATACTCATCCCACCACATTGGGTTCTCTCCCTGGGTTGCTGAGCAGACTGTGGCCCTGCCGCATGTCTCTGCATTTACCCCCCACTCTGCCTACACCTCACAGCCACTGCTGTAGCTACAAAGCCAGTTATGGGCACATGGTGGAGTTGTGGGTTAGAATGTCATGGTATGCAGAGGTTGAAAGAGTCCCCTTCTTGCTTCCTGTCATTGCTCGTCTCTCTCATTTTTTCTCTCATAGGCTCCATCTATAACTTCAGCCTTTTGAGCATCCCTGATTGGGTTTTCATCACTATTGATTTAACCACAAGGCTCTCTCACCAGATTCTGTCCCATCACACTACCACAACCTTTCACTGCTCCCCTGGAAGAGCGTAGTCACAGATTTGAAACCAGAGGACAAGGTTTGGAGCGTTCAGCTGACTGCCCATATCTTCCAAAATCTCTGCCTGATAGGCAGACAGCAGTGTGACTGTGTTAAGGAAGCATAATGACTGTGCTGCATTCTTGTATATACTTTGATAAAAAGATGGGGTGGGACAATCGATCTTCCTGGATAGGGATATTTTTGAGGAAGCTGAAATCAATATGTGGTTAGGGCAAAGATGACAAGCCGCAGGTGGCTTTCATGCAAGCAGGGACTGCTGATAAAACTTGCTATATGGTGGTAAGGCTGACTGGAAACTAACCATCACATCTTCAGCCCCTTCAGCAGCCGTGGCTGCTGGCCATGAGATGTCCACCTTTAGCAACTGCCTGTTTGCAGACCTTATACAAGTCTACCTGTCCACTGGGGGTGGAACTTTGACACAACTTGGGGGGCTGGAATGTGGAGTCATCCTCCTCCTCCATGTTATATGGATCAAGGATCACCTCCTTGTCTGGATCACCCTCCTGTCAGTTGAGGAGCCCCTCCAAAGACTTCTCCATCATGTCCACCCTGCTCATAGTGGCTCATGGTTGATGGATATCAAGTCGTAGCACTAGCAACTGATAGGGGTCCTGGCTGGATTTTCTCTGGCATCACAGCATAGTGGGGACACCCTTGTGGGTCAGCCAGGGAAGCTAAAATCATTACACCCTATACAAAGGCAATGCACATTGAATAAGGGTTCCTGCCCGAAATAAAGGCAGCACATGATGCAGGACAGCAACCTCTTTGGCACAATCTCTTTGCCCTTCAGTTCTGACCCTTTGGCATGGGTATGAGCTACTGCCGTGGTTATTGAAAAGGAGTGAGACCGAGCTAGACCAGGCTCATCATGGCTTGTTAGCCATGGCATTAGCAGTAGGGTTACCTCTGAGTTAGTCGTGAGAGTCAGCTGGTCATGACCTGAGCTCTGCTCGTCAATGCAGCTAACAAGCTAATGTAAACACTAATACCATTTACCATTGGGGTGGCTGTGGCTCATGAGGTAAAGCAGATCATCTATTAATTGGAAGGTTGGTGGTTAGATTCCTGGCTGCTCCAGTCTGCATGCCAAAGTATCCTTGGGCAAGATACTTTCCGATGCACCCATCGTAGTATGAATGTGTGTGAATGTGGGTAAATGCAAATGTGTCATATAAAGTGCTTTGAGTGCTCAGCTAGAGTAGAAAAGGGCTATATAAGGTCCCGTCCATTGACCATTCGTAGATGGCTAAAAAGCTAATACTAGCCTAACACTAACACGGTTTGTGGTCTGCTAACAAACTGATGCTAGCAGTACACGAGCCTTACACATTAGCCCAAGTTATACACACACTGGCTAACTCACTAACTGTAGGAACAGCTTGCTTTGAGACATTTACTGTCCACAAAGCAATATAAGAACTATAAGCACACTTCCTTTGGGGGACTTAGTATAATCCAGACTGAACCCAGAAAATCTGTGTTCGGCAATCTAGTCCTAAGGGACTCCTGAGAACTGGAACAAAGAGAGAATGAGTAGGGAGGGGCTGGCCAGCTATGGTAGTATGAAGGGGTGGAACCCTGACCACAGCTGGACTGATCTGTCATGGACAAATATGGTGTCACTGGAGCTTCCTTAGCTGGTCATGCCAAAAGCTGATTGCCATAGAGAAAAGTTAGAAAAAGAAGCATAAGCGTGCTGATGCCATCTCAAAACAATCCAGCTTTTAAAACAAAACAAAAACACAACTACAACACACTGAAATAAAACCACAAAATTATTTTTATTCTTTTGCTGAGTTATGAATGAGAAATCAAATATCATGGTTGGTTTTGTGTGTGTGTGCATGTGTAGTTGTACATGCACATTGTTCTCCCAGATTTATTTGCAAGGAAGTGAGTTACTGCTACTTCTGTTTTATTAGACTAACTGGATATAAGTTATAACTTGATGGATCATCATGTTTTTTAAAAAAGCTGCAACACTGCAACACAATATTATTAGTTATACATAATATAATAAAATAGAGGTGCGGCAAGGAGGAGTGTCCTGAGAGATACTCACTAAATATATTATACACTATCCACCAACGCCTCCTAAATGCCTTCTTTTTGGTTTTAAACCCAAGTGTGTATTGAGCTTCTAATATACAGATATTAAAAAGAAACTGAAACAAAGCAGGGTAAAAATCCTCAATTTGGCATCAGGTATGAATCAAGACGCTAAGTACTCCTACATTTTCTAGTGTGTAGCTGATAGCATTGGCTATAATCGAATCACCATTCTGAAACTTGAAAGACTAATTACTGTAAACATTTCTTTTCATACCAATTCTTGAATTGTTTTAAAATGATCACAATCACTTGCATGCAGTTAGAATTTTAAAGTCTTTCAAACAAAGAGTTGAATAGATAACAAGATTTAGTGAACCTCATGGCCATAACCAAAGATTTTGGTTTGTCAGAAGTTTTGTCAGAATTTTTTTCTTCCCAGTGAATGTTGTTTTCAGGGCTAAATCTATTTGGCCAGTCTAAATTTGAATATTGAAGAATGAAGAGTCACCTTGTTGATTTTTAACCTAATCTCAGTGATAATTAGATTTTTGCAACAAGAGTTTGGTGGTTGCCACTGGATTGGCAAACCCGGGTGGTGGTCCCCATCTTTAAGAAGGGAGACTGGAGGGTGTGCTCCAACTTTTGGGGGATCACACTCCTCAGCCTCCCCGGTAAGGTCTATGCCAGGGTGCTGGAAAAGAGGGTTTTTCCCTTGTCGAACCTGGGATTCAAGAGGAACAATGCGGTTTTCGTCCTGGTCATGGAACGCTGGACCAGCTCTTCATCCTCTCAAGGACACACGGGTGTGTGTGGAAGTTTGCCTATCCAGTCTACATGTGTGATGTGGACTTGGAGAACGCATTCGACCGTGTCCCTCGGGGTATCCTGTGGGAGGTGCTGCAGGGGTATGGGGTGTCTGGCCTGTTGTTGCGGGCCATTCAGTCCCTGTACAACTGCAGCGAGAGCTTGGTCCGTTTTGCCAGCAATGAGTCTGACTCATTTCGTGTAGCCAGGGCTGCCCTTTGTCACTGATTCTGTTCATAATTCTGTTCATAATTTTTATGGACAGAAGGCTTCCGCCTTGGCGGCCTCAGAATCTCTTCTCTTCTCTTTGCTCTTTGCCGAAGATGTGGTCCTGTTGGCTTCATTCAGCTTGCAGTGGAAAGGTTCACAGCTGAGTGTGAAGCGGCTGCCATTTGAATTAGCACCTCTAAGTCTTAGGCCATGGTCCTCAGCTGGAAAAGGGTGGAGTGCCCACTCCAGCTCAGAGACGAGTTACTGCCCCAGGTGGAGGAGATTAAGCATCTCGGGTTCTTATTCACGAGTGACGGGAGAAGGGAACGGGAGATCAACAGACGGATCGGGGCTGCGTCTGCAGTGATGCGAACACTGCACCGGTCTGTCGTGGTGAAGAGGGAGCTCAGCGTAAAAGCGAAACTCTCAATTTACCAATTGATTTATGTCCCTACCCTTACCTATGGTCATGAGCTCTGGGTAGTGACCGAAAGGATAAGATCACAAATACAAGCGGCAGAAATGAGCTTCCTCCAAAGGGTGGTGGCTTAGGTGAGGATTGCAGCCGTTTGGGAGGGGCTCAAAGTAGAGCCGCTGCTTCTCCACATCAAAAGGAGCCAGTTGAGGTGGTTTGGGCATCTGTCTAGGATGCCTCCTGGCCGCCTCTTGGGTGAGGTGTTCCAGGCATGTCCTACCGGGAGGAGTTCCTGGGGCAGACCCAAGTCATGCTGGAGAGATTATATCTCTTGACTGGCCGGGAACGTCTTGGGGTCCCCCTGGATGAGCTGATGGAGGTGGCTGGGGAGAGGGAAGCCTGGGCTTCTCTGCTTAGGCTGCTGCCCCCGCGACTCGGCCCCGTATAAGCAGAAGAAAATGGATGGAAGAATGGAGTTTGGTGGGTGGCACAGTTGAAGTGTTTTGGTGCTAAATGAATACAGCTCAATAGAATTTAACATAGCCTAATACAAAAGAACAACAATATACTCCAATAATGTGATTAAGTGCCCTAGCCAGTCAAGAAAGCACAATTTGCACAATTGCCTTCAGTCTACTGTTACATGAGAAAACCATGAGAATTCAGAGAACAGCTAAAAACAAAGTCAACAGCGCAAAACAGATACAGTCATTGCAGAGTATGATGCTGACCATAGGGGTTCATGTGGTCACCAGGCATCTGTGGTGGGGTGAGGCCCTGATGGAAGGGGTCATTGTTATAGGTGCTGTGGTCCATGCTCACTAGCTGCTGGTGGTTTGGAGGCAGAGGCCCTGAGTAGGAACTGAGCAGATGCTCCATACAACTTGATATCACTTCTGTAAGAGTCAGTGGCAACAAGTGAAAACAAGGTTATGACTCCCAGATGTATACTACATGCACACATAATTGCCAGTCACCTGTCTCACTGATATGAAACATGTTACAGTCATGCAAATATGTTTTTAGTTGTGGGAATTTGAATTTCAGATATTGCAGTAGTTACAAATTTTTGTGAAACCACATCATTTTGACTTTTGCATTTTCTGACTGTGTTAGCTTGAGGTAGTACTAGTATGATTTGAGTGGATCTGCAGATCTAGATTAGTGTAGGGTCTTGAAAAAAATAACAAGCAGCATTCTTTGCAGTTGGAGGTGTCCAGTGAAAAGTTAGAGAGGGCTCTTTTAAAACAGTGATTTATGGGGAAAATGTTTAGGGGCTTATTTTTGCAATTATCACAAGTTAGCAACAGAACAAATCAGCAACAGTGCAGAATCCTAAGAGAAGTTTATATTCTGGATTTTCTCTCCTGTTTTATTCAGCTGTAGTTTGGTTCACTTTAGGCAAAAAAACCTTTCGGCATCATTCACATTCACAGTCTTCACACAAAATCTGGGCAATATCGACCAGACTCAGGTTGGACGTGGTCTGAACTTGCCTCCATATTATAATACACACTCACGCAGATATTTTAGTGCCTGAATTTATCAGGGATCAGATATACACAGTACAACACCACAATACACATTTTATGTGAAAAGTGGCAAAGAAAAAAAAAAACTGGTCATACTTTTTATGGTAATAAGACCCAAGCTTGGGCTAGTACCAAAAGAAATGTGTCAGTAAACAGTCTGACAAATACAAATAATAAAATAAAATAAATAAATAAAATTTAATCTGTTGATCTGGGTTCATGGACACAGTTTTTTATTTTATAAACATGAACATAAACATGAAAATGTTGCCATTATCCATCCATCCTCTTCCCCTTATCCTGTTCAGGGTCGTTGGGGGGGGGGGGGGGGGGGTGGCGCCGA
>JAVDPK010002320.1:0-29249 GCA_034780415.1 Cichlasoma orientale
TGCCTATCTTGGCCAGGACTCCCTTGAAAAAGAGATTTTTAATCTCAATGGGACCTTCCTGGTTAAATAAAGTTATATTATATTATTACGTTACAAGGAGTTTTCTTCTTTTGATTTGCATAGCTTGTTTTTAAGCATGTTCTCTGTACTGTGTTCTTTTTCAAGTAATATCATCTGAAAGTGGCTCCCAGTTCCTAAAAAGGGCTTTTTTTTAAAAAAAAATTATTTGTTTATCTTCCCTAAATTTTAAAGCATTAAGCACAACATTCCTCAGAGATGTTAGTATCATGAAGTTGCTGCCGATTTGTCAACAGCACATCCATAATGTGCATTTGCCATTCCACCACATCCCAGAGGTGCCCCAAAGGTGCCTATTTGGACTGCGATCTGGTGACTTTGGAGGCCATCAGAAGAGGGCTGTGGTACACAGTGAAGCGATGGAATACTCAGATAGGCTTTTGTGTTTAAAAGATGCCAGCTGGTACTAAGGGGCCCAACCCGTGAAAAGAAAATCTCCCCCCACACACTATAGTAGCACCACCAGAAAGACTGACTTTCAGCTAGTAAAAATAGGTGGCTGGTTGGCAGGAATCTCAAAGAAGGGTTCTCAAGATCTTATAACTTTGTTCTGGTTGCACTGGCATGATATCTGGCTTTTTGTTACCTGCCGAGGGACTAAAGATGTAAATGAGCAGTTTTCCAATATGATATTAATATGCACTGTTCCTATTGAATAAATGAATAAAAAGTTATAAATGCATTTAAAATTAGTCACCTTGTAAATTCAAATGACACAAGAAACAGAAACGTGTGCACACATAGCTCTTTCTGGTGAAAACATAACTTCATATGTCAGCTCGTGAGAGAAATCAAAAAACAAAAAGAGATCTAAAACGCAGAAGTGATAGCCAAAGCTCACCCACATGGTTCCCACCCATATCATTTACAACCAGCAGAGAAAAAAGATGAGCGAAAGAGAGAGGGAGAGATAGCGGGAGAGAATAAGTGACAGATGAATGAATGATGCTGTGAAGCCCTCTGTGTTGCTTTAATTGGATTTGAATGGGCTGTCATTGTGTGGAAAAATACTGTCGAATGAAGGGACCGTTGCGCATGAGTGTGCATGCATATAAAACAACACACACACACACATGTACAACCGCAAGCAAATCCCACAACAAAATGTGTAATTTCCAAAGATTAATATGGACCATGAACAGGTGTTAATACAACTCATTCACTGCAAAACAAGGTGCTCTTTTTGTGTTTTGTGTAACAAAAGCCTGTGATAAAAAAAAATATTTATAAAACGGGGTTTTTAGTCCAATTAATCTTGAAGCCTACATATGAAATAAGAACAAACCTTACTTCATATCCTATACAAAAGCATTTTTTTTAAATTATACAATCTTTTTGGTAACATCTATGATCCATCCATGATTTCCACTATTAAATGTGTTTCATTCTATGAGAAAAAAAGTAATTACAAGTCACAAGCCATTTTATAATTCATATCTCCCAAGGCAATTGGTGGCAATTCCTCTTGGGCTTCAGTCCATCATTTCCAACTGTGAAGTGACACATTGGCATTTACATCAATTTGATATGCACTTGCCTATTTTTGTGCCATGCACACCTGGCATGGCACAAAGGTGGGAGTGAACACAGCAAAATGCAAAGCAATGAGCTGCATGTAAATGAGGTATCGCAAGGCAAGCTATTTATTTGTCAATTAAGTCAAAATGGCCCCAAAGGCTGGCTCTGATTCTCACAGGATCGCAAGAAAAACATTATTCACACTGCGTCTGAGCTAAAAAAAAAAAAAAAAAATGCAACCGTATGCAATGAAAAGTATTTATATGTTTGGATGGACTGTAGACTTGGGGTGTTATTAGCTACCACATTCCTTTGACACTTAATAAGGATGCTAGTTTTGGCTAGCAAAATACAAAAGTAAAGTAAAAAGTACAGGAGCCTTCAGGTAATAAATGTTGGTGTGTGTGTGTGTGTGTTACATTTTTACAGCTAAATAAAACCAGGACGATCGTTCAATCTGCCCTTATCCATGAGACATATCTCAACAGCATGTGAGACAAAAAGGAGCATATATCTTTAAAGCAGACTGAGTGACGGGCAAAAGCGAAAGAAAAAGTGCAGGAGAACAAAAAAATAAATCACAGACAGGAAAGAGCAAAAGTGATCCGGAAAGATACGGAGGCAGGTACTGATGGAGATACACGCAGGTGATCTATACAGCAGACTATAACTTGATAAGAGTAAGAGATCAAAGGAGAGAGCGAGGCAGTGTGACAGAATTAAAGGAACCAGTTAGTGTCGTCTTCAGGATGAAGCAATTTTCTCTAGACACAGTGTTCCAGTTGCTGTTAAGCATCGCGGGAAAGAGTTGACAGAGTAATGGATCACCACTTGGACGAAAAGTGCTGCGCGTCCATTCACACATGTACAAATGTACACATGCACACACACAGTTACACACGCAGCAAAATTAGAAGGGGTTAATTTAAAAACACACACACACACACATTCAGTCTCCATCCTGCAGGCTTTTGCCTGGAATCAGTTGTGGCTCTCAAACTGTGTGCATCAGTTCTTGTTCACAGGAGTGTTTGTGAGTAATCACGTTGCACTTATGAGGTAAATTACTCCTAATGATTGCAGGCTGGATTTCATATTCTAACATCTGTTGAATTGGATGGATAAGCTAGAGAATTAAATACACTAACACATGCACACACGAGTGCTCACTGGTGCATGTGAATGCATAAACCTTGTGTTAAAAGTTATTTCAGTTGGAGTTGTGTTCTGTTTACTATGTTGTTGTTGGCTAGCCTCAAGCAGAGTTGTCCTTACCTATAGGCTGTATTCCGCTCCTGTTTGTGTCCTCCTGTTTAAAGGATTTTTTTTTTCTTCCCACTGTTGCCTCAATGCTTGTTCTAGAAGGTTCAGCCTCTGGGTTTAGTAAAGCATCTTGAGGTAGATTTTATAGTTAGTGGTAAAGTTTTACTGGGTTAGCTGTGTGCAAGATATTTTGCATTTTTATTTTTGCTAAGATATATTTATTCACATGAAGAAGTTAGCGAGCACCTTAAATATCTTATGTGCAGCCTGAGGTGTACCATTACAGTACAGACATTTAGCCTCTTGCTCTATGATTCCTTCCGGTGCTGAAGTAATATAAGTTCTCTTTAAAGAGGGGATTATGTGGAGCTTGGCACAGTGTCTTTATGGTTAATTGGCTGTGAACAAGGTTTGAATCTCAGTCTTAGTTTCTTTAATGAGGTTACACATTCTTCTTGTGTTTGTCGGGTGAATTGAAGATTCAAAAATTGGCCTTAGGTTTGAATTCATGTATTTATTTGTTTTTGTTATGTTTATGCATTAGCCTGCAGAGCACAAGCATCTTGTCCAAGATGTTTTCCTGACTTCCTTAGAGCAGCTCAAACACCCCAGTGACCCTGACAATGAGTAAGTGGGTATGAAAAATGAATTAATTCTCCCTTATTTTTGTGCTGCACCTTCTCAATGAACTGCTCTGGGTTATTATTGTTCCTGTGCTCCGCTGCAGTGCTCAAATATTTTTGACCCACATACTCAACATGTAACTTTCTAAACAGTGCCATGTGCTTAGGGCATATTTTATGTTTGCACATTTAAATGTAAGCGTAGTTCCTCAATTTCTCTGGGTGAATACTGGAGCTCTGTATTGTTTTTCCTCCAATCAGATTAGTAATATGGTTATCAGGGAATTTGGGACGCGCTGGTAGAGGTTAGCAGACACGTCACAGGCAATTAGTTTTCACATTTTTGGCTACTGCTGAGCTGTAATGTTGTACGTTTGTGCACTTGACTCTATGTGTCTAACCGTTTTCAGGGCGCACGGCTCTGTGCAAATTTCCATTTGTGCATTAACTTAAAAAGCTGCAACATATCTAATGTAATTCATTGCAAGTATTATTTTTTATTTTAAATTCAACTTTGAAATGTAACAAACTGTCGGAGTTTCTACATTTTCTAATTTAGGACAGGACTGTCTGATCCTGGTGCCACAGCGGTACAGTTATTGCTGTTGCCTCATAAAGGTCCTGGGTTTGAATCCAATCTGTGGCCTTTCTGTGTGGAGTTTACTTGTTCTCCCCAGGTCTGTGTGGGTTCTCTCCAGATATTCCGGCCTCCTTCAACAGTCAAAAGATTAGATCTTGTCTTGTCCTGGGGTCATTTTTGACCCCAAATGAAATCTGCTACCATCAATGTGTTTTTTATTCATCAAAATAATCTGAAAATAATAGGGGTTGTTCAATACTGTGCTCTTCATGATTAAAATAAATTTGGAGTCATTATGGGTTTTTATTGAATTTTATAACATCTGTTGTCCTCGAGGCTCAAAAAGACAGTCAAACCATGGAAGGTCATTTTGACCCCAGAGGACAAAAGGTGTATAACAATCAGGAGGACATGACATGAGCATGAATGGTTACCTGTCTCTGTCTTAGCCCTGCAACAGACTGGGAACCTGTTCAGGGTGTACCCTGCCTCTCACCCCATGACCTGGCTCCTAGGTCGTCAGGGTGGGCATCCATGATTGATGGACCTCCTCTCCAGTTTCAAAAGTGTGCAGTTTGCAGGCAATCACAGAGCTGGCCTTCCAAATCAGTTTATTCAATCTGTTGGTGTCACACCTCTCAGCTTGCTTAGGAAACAGAGACTGCTCATCCTCTTCTTGTCTGCATCCTAAATCAACCAATGTTTTTTAAGCATCTGGGTAGAAATAAATACCTCATTACATAATTTGTGGTGACTCATGTTCATTAAAAGGATGGAAGATTTATTTATAAATTGTTTTTCCTGTGATGAAAAGCACAGAAATGTACAAAGTGTGATAAATATTACTGCTGTAAATTTGCCTGCCTGAGTGTGTCCTGCCCTCTCTCCAGCCTTAGGTATCGCCCTTCTGTGCAGCTGACTCTACTCAGCAATTAAACCAGAGTACTTAAGTCCAGAAATGAGAGCTCCAGTGTCAGAGTCTTTTTGGTTTGCAGCTTGTGAGCTGTGTGATGTGGTCGCTTATGTCTGCTCTGTAGAGTGAAGATGTTGCTGGTATACTCCTTTTTTTTTTTTGTGGCCAAATTCGGGGTTTTATTATGTTTCTTTTCCTTGGATGGTGATAGCGGCTTACTGGTCTCTCTTAGTTTAATAATTAATAAAAACCTTTTCTTTACTGATAATCTTGCCTCCTTGACTCCTTTTTTCAACCTTTCAAATTTCTGTTACATCCCTTCATCCCCTGGACTTTGAGGGGAACATATCACTTATGAAAAGTGATTTTTAAAATGTGCAACTATTTCATGTTGAACACTGGGGAATCCTTGAAAATGCACCAAATGTGTCACCAAAACTTTGGTGTTGGAGTTGGTCACTTCAGCAACTTTATTTTGCAAGTGCTAAACTTTTTGGATTTTGGAAAGACGTCAGCTAAACTTCCGTGAGGAGAGTTACTTATAGAACCTGGTGAATGCGTCGCCTCTCAATGTGGCTGCAGGCTGACAGCTGCGTTCACTGAGTGGGAGAGATCAGCAACAACAATCAACCGGATAGCAGCCAGACTGGGACTGGTAACTGACTGCATGGTGTCTGTGGCTGTATGTGAAAATATGTTTACATTTCATGGTCACTCTGTGTACCAATTGATGCACCGAGTGACCATATTCTGCGAATGCAGAAAATTAACAGCCCTGATGGGTTCTTTAACCCTTCATCTAATTTTCAGATAAATGAAACTAATATGTTTTATTGATGTTTTTTTTTTAGGCATCCATACATCCAAGAATTAGACATTCAGCAGGTAATGACCTGTTTTCTGCACAGACAAAGTAAAAATGTTTTATTGACATTCTGCAAATTATGATGCTTTCTGATATGGGGTTGCAAAAAAAAAAAAACAACACATTTTGGTACCGCTCGTACCCACAGACACACAAACAGATGGACAGATTGATGGCAGATAATCAGGCGGATGGACTATCTGATAAATTAACAACAAGATTTATGACATAGCGAGAGAAAGACAGAAAAATGAACAGGAAAGAGAGGACGAAGAGAGACTGGCATGCACATGCATGGATGGACAGATGGACAGTTTGAACAGACAGACAGATGGTGCTTCTATTAGGAAAAGCAGGCTTTGATGAGATGGACAAACAGGCTATCGGACTGGCAGACAGACATACCAACAGACAGAAACTCCACTGGGACGCAATAAATGGACAGACAAAAAATGAACAGACTTGACATTCTGATACAGAAATGGGGCTGGGATGTCTGGGGGCAGGTGAAGAGAGGATGCTGTATCTCTGAAGACCATCAACATGAGGAAGGACTCAACTTTAAAGTGTGCATGCGCATGTGTGTGTGTTTGCTGACACATCAGTGTGTGTTTGCGTGTGTCTGTATCTCATACCGCGCCCTGGCCATTACTGAGGTACTAGATAAAAGTAGTGAACATGCTGCCAAAACAAGGTGCTAAAAGACTAAAAATACAAATGGCAAAGGATTTGTACCCTCACAGACATCCACAAGCACAGCACAAACACAACCAGCGCACAAACGCTTATGCGCGCGCACACACGCACGGACAGACACACCGACACACAGGGCAAAAGGACAACAGGGACATCTGGTCCGCAGTTTTATCGCCTTTCTAGCAGAGGATACTATAAAGGCACACAGTGATGTACGAAGACAGCGAGATTATTGCGAAATAATCTTGAACTCGAAAAATGTCACATTCCGCTCCCTAAAAACTACTTTGAATCACATATTTTACTCATTTTGTTAATCAAAGTCTCACATGAGTACAATATGAAGTAATTATGGCAAGAAATATGTCAAATATTGGGGAGGGGAAATTTATTTTCTGCTCAGCACAAACTTTTGGGGTTTTTTTGTGGGTTTTTTCAGTGTTTTTTGTGGGGAGTTTTTTTCTAAGCCTGTTCATGTTAAGCAAAAGCACAAACACCCACTGAAGGCTTAATAGAGGGATGTGAAACTACTGCTTGTGGGGTGCCTGTCTTTGTGTGTGCATGGGTACTGTATGTGTGTACCGAGTCCCCCACAGGCCCTTAAGTGGTGTGTATTTATAGAGAGTGTGTCTCTCTGAAGCCCAGAGGCTGGTTATATGAGCCCCTTCTAATGGCTAGGAGGAGAGGAAACATCCACAGTCATGTTCTCTCAAAACAGACACATATGGATCTGCGCACACAAGCATACACACACTTACTTGGGCATTTGATAAGGCAGTTAGAAATGTTGTTGTCCTGTCCTCTGTTGGATAAACTCGGGACTTTGAGGGTACAGCTATGACCTTTTTACATTAGTAAAAAGCACGCAAACAGGATGGATCTATACTTAAAAAAAAAAAAAAAAGCATCTGCTGCACAGTGTAGTACTGAAGATGCAAAATGTAATTTAATCTCATAATTTAATCTTCTCTCGTTCTACAGTCTGTGGTGGAACAGAGGTGGCTTTGAGCAGCTCCTCCCTGTTCTTCAGTTCCACAGCCTGCAAAGAGAGGTGTTGCTGGTTCCTCTGGTCCCTCAGCTGCACCAGGGTTACATGCAGTAAATGAAGAAAGAGAAGGCCCATATGGCTTTGTTTGGATCTGTACACAGGCAGCCAGAATATGCACGTGTGAATGCGTGTGTACGCGCGTGTGTGTGTGTGTCAGTGTTTGATCTGTACGCAGGCCATGCAGTGCTGAAACAGCAGCAGTTTAACTGATGCTCCCACCATATGGTAAGAGTGATAGCATTAGAGAACCTGCACTGAACCTGAAAAGGAGAGAGTGAGGGAGAAAGAGGAGGGCAGGGTGGACCAAAGCTTGAGGCCAGGATTTGTAGAGCAGCCCCATTATGGTACACTAGTATGCAAATCACACACAAGCAGACACACACACACACAAACAGGAGCCCATGTGAACACACAGGCTACATAAAGTGTGCGGGCATGTGAATGCAAATGAATGTGTGTGATCCTCACACTGGCCGAAATGTGCTAGTAGAGAAATACTCACAAACTTGTGCAAAGGTGTGTGTGTGTGTGTGTGTGTGCGTGCGTGCGTGCGTGTAAGCATGTGTGTAGGTGCATGCACATGAAAACGAACTCATGGATGCATAAACAAAAGTGCAGATACCCAGCAATCTGGGTGATTTATGCCTTGAATACTGCAGTGTTTTAGGTGGGATCTCAGGGAATACACAGCCATATGTCCCAATTTTCCAAGCTTTCTCCACACACACACACACACACACACACACACACACACACACACACACACACACACACACACACACACACAAATATATTTTCCCACACTATTTTCAGTTTAAAGGGCAAGGGCAAAAGAAGAGTGCGTGCAGGTTTGAGAGTGTGAGGTTGGGGGGGACAAGGGCTATAAGGCAGACAGTCTGAATTTTCTGCTCCAGTTAAAGGGAAATTCTTTGCTCCTGCTTTGGGAGTCAATGGACAAGTGGGATGAAAGGATGAAAGAGGACAAGATACCTTAATGGTGTTAAACTTGTGCAGTTAATGACAGATTATACAGTGTGACATGTTGGGTGCGGTGTATGTGTGGATTTTAATCTACTGGTCAGGCAAGAGAAACAAAAGCAGTAAAACAACTGAACATAACTAAATGAATCTTTTATTATGAAGCAACTGATAACATTGTGGGAATTTGAAAGGGTGTCTACCAGCTAAATGCCTTTTTTTAAATAATTTACTGCTAAAAGAAAGTCTAAATAAGCTTCAACAGCAGCCCGAGCCTCTGGATTGTCAGAGATACTCAAAAAAGCAACAAATTCATCTTCTCTATATACAGCAAATCTATAAAACGTATGTTGTAAGTTTAAGTTATTTATACATTTTACAAAAAGTGGAATTTCAGTGGAAATACAGTATTTTCTTATTTTTGATTGGCACACTCAGTCAAACATATAGGTCTTCTTGAAATGAGCACCACGCCAATTCAAAGAGCATCTACAGACGACTCTAAGGACAAAAGAATTTTTTCAGTAGGGCCTGTATTTTTTAATACTAACACTCTTCACCTAGTCTCCCTCATTCTGCCTTCCTTAGCTATTCAGGCCAGTCTGTCAGACATGACTCACAACAGAAAGTGCCTCCGGCTGATCCAGTCATTTTAAATGAGGACAAAATGTATATACATTCCAGAATAGAAGTAATTGGAGACTTACACTTTTTTTTCCCTTTCATTTTACGGTCTTCAGAAAACATTCAGTTTTAATCACAATAAGAGATTTTGCCTGCTTCCAGAGTTAACTACCCACGAAATGTCTGTGACCAGTTGTTTACTGGTCACAGCTTCTGTGCTGTCCCTCAGGTCAGCATAGATATAGCCAGCAGGTGCTGTCCTCCACCTCCACTTTGGTTTGTTTAGGTTGTTACCATATCCTACAGTAAAACCCACATTCAGTGGTGATGGAACTGGCGATCTCATTGGTCATTTGCTTCATCGCCTTTAACCCAGACTAGGAACCAATTTCTTAAACATAAATTTCAGAATTTTCAGTTTCAGTTTCTTTTTCTCACCAACACTGCTTGATTAGTTTTGGGAAAAGATCATTCTTCGGGTTAATTTTTTTCCAGATAAAGCAAAATTTGTACTGACATGGTATCCTAGTCAATCAGCAAATCTATTATAAGCACCAATGAAGATTTTACTGGCTTTATTCACATGACTGCAAGAGGTTGCCTATAATATCTGGTTACTGATTATCTGCTATCTGGTAATCCATGATTGGAATGATTCATACCTGCTAGCGTGTTCAAATATAGGAGTGATACTGTAACTGAAAACTGACAATTTGCTGGTAACGTTCAAAGTGGGCGATTAAAGTATCAAAGCTGTCAGATTTGAGTATTTTTACATCAGTATAGAAAGAACTACATGGAGAATATACAATTGTTAATGTCCAGGAAACAAATTCCAAGGATTCAAAAGTAATTTGATACAAATGACAATTCAGAAAATAATAATAAGAATTAAAAAAAATGTATTTGAAAAATATGAGTTGATGGAAAAACCTTGCAGTCAAGGCTGCTCCCCAGGATATACAGTCATGTGAAAAAAGGTTTTCACATGACTGTGAAAAGTTAAGCACTGCTTCCATGGGAATGAAGAGGGTACGTAGCAGCCAGGTGCGGCTCATCAGATACACTTGTTTAACTGATCATCAGCAAGAATGAGCACCTCTATAAAAGCAGACATTTTGGCAGTTTGCTGATCTGGAGCATTAAGGTGTGTGTTAACACAATGTTACGATCTTTGCAGGAATGAACAGCCTAGTGAATTCACCCCAAGGTGAGCTGCATCTCAGACTCTACAGGCATGTTAAATGTTGAAGTTCATGGCAGTACAATTAGAAAATGACTTAACAAGTTTGGATTGTTAGGAAGAAATGCCAGGAGAAAGCCTCTTCTCTCTAAAAAGAACATGGCAGCACGGCTTATGTTTGCAAAATTGCATCTGAACAAACCACAAGACCTCTGGAACAACGTGGAGATGTTTGGCAAAAATTAAACATAGCACTTCAGCATAAACGTGTCGCACCAACTGTCAAACAATGATTCCAAAACTGGGTCGTCCAACAGAACAGTGATCCCAAGCACCGCAGCAAATCTACAACAGAATGGCTGCAAAAGAAAAGAATCAGGATGATGCAATGGCCCAGTCAAAGTCCAGAGCTCAACCAGACTAAAATGCTGTGGCAGGACCTTAAGAGAGCTGTGCATAACCTTGTGAAGAAGAGTGGGCCAGAATTCCTCCGCAAGGATGTGAGAGACTGATAACAATTACATCAAGTTATTGCTACTAAAGGTGGCTCTACAAGTCACTGACTCATGGAGTGTAATGAAACTTACTTTTTTACATGACTGCAATCATACATACATGTTTCCAGGTTCAAAGACGTGCACGTTAACTGGTGTTTCTAAATTGTTCTTGGATGACGTGTGATAAAGTGATTAAAGTGTAGCCGACAAAGCACTGCATGGATGCATGGATAAATGTGGCTTGTACTCTGAGGCACTTTGAGTGGCCGGTAAGAGCAGAAAATTCCTACATAAATGTCCGTCCATTTCCATGATCAAGAAGACTTCACAAACATGGCATTAAGTGATTCCCAACGACATTTCAAACTCCAGTAAACAATACCCAAGTTTCAGTTCATATACACAGAGTTATGGAACAAAGTTCTAGGACTGATGCAAACAGTCAACTTCTATCAAAATGATAGAGTGGGGAGAAAACAAGGCATACGGCTGCATCTGTCAAAATAACAACTCTGTTATGACTTAAGCATGTATGGATGGCAATGAAAACACAATGCTGGCATTTACAGATAATTTCACTGATAGCAGAACCAACATTTAAATCAATATTTCACCATTCAGCAAAACATTCATTTTGAGCATGTGGCACAAACAGCCAAAGAGCATTGTATGCTGAATAGGTGAGATACCCTGGACTAGCTGAGAATGCATTCACTACAGAAAGAGTAATTCAAGTGATTACATGTTAAATAGAAGCACTGTCTACACATTATTCTAATGACACAAACATCCAAATATTGGCAGTCTTGGTTGTTTTACTATACATCAAATCACATTATCCTGATAAAAACTGTACCTAACTGTCACCATGTCCACTGGAAATTCCTTCTTCAAATTAATCAGATTACAAAAATATGTAACAAATTACTTTGGACTGATTGTATTTGCCTGTGTGGGACAAATACATGTGTAGTTATTTCATTAACCATGTATATGATGTCGGGGATGAAGAAAGAAACAGTGGTGTTTCAGCTTAGCTACACGTGTAGCTAAAGTTTTCATAGGACTCTATGCAGCCGATGTTTGTTTTTTTTTAGTTCCTTGTGAGGTTCTGTTTTGTTGTATTTTGTAGTTGTGCTTTCTTAGATTTCCTTAAAGTTTAGATCCTCAGTCTGTTGTTGTTTGGGTGTTCTGTTATTAGTTATTTGTATGTTATTCTGGTTTCCCTGTGTTTGTGTTCCTGTGTGTGTTTTGTCCCCGTGTCTGAGCCCTTTTCTGTGTTTAGGTTCCCTTTCCGTAGCTTTAGAGTTTAGTTTTCCCTGTGTTTTCCCTTAGTGTCCCTCCGTTGTGTTGTGGTGTCTCTTGCGTCTGTTTCCCCAGTATGTGTTATTCCTCGTGTGGTGTCAAGTCTGCGTTTGTATCTTGTTTGATCACTTCCTGTTTTATTTTGACAGTTCTCCCTCTGTGTTATTAGTTTCATTTGTTTCACCTGTGGGTCCCAGCTGTTTCTACTTGCCCTGCTTACCTAGTGTGTGTATTTAAGCCCTCAGTTTTTCTCTGTTCTTTGTTGTGTCGTCATCTTGACTTTTATCCTGTCTGTCCTAAAGACATTTTTAAAGAAATCCTGTGGTTTGTTCAGATGCAACTTTGCAAACTTAAGCTGTGCTGCCATATTCTTTTTTAGAGAGAAGAGGCTTTCTCCTGGAAACCCTTCCAAACAAGCCATATATGGTCATTCTTTTTCTAATTGTACTGTAATTAACATGCTAACTGAGGCCTGTAAAGTTTTAGATCCAGCTCTTGGTTTTTTGCACTCTCTCTGAGCATTTCACAGTCTGACGTTGGGGTGAGTTTGCTCGGACAGCCGCTCCTGGTAAGATTGTGGTATTGTGTTAAAACACACCTGAATGCTCCAGACCAGCAAACTGCCAACATTTCTGCTTTTATAGAGGTGCTCACACTCGCTGATGATCAGTTAATCAAGTGCATTTGATTAGCAGCACCTGGCTGCTACTTACCTTCATAATTCCTCTGGAAGCAGTAAAGGTGCACCTGGTTTGTGTGTTTAGCCAATGTGCTATCTATTCTTTTGCTTTTTCACTTTAATTGCTCGCTTTAAAAGTGCCTCAGCTCTCTGATGTGTTAGTGTCAGAATGTCCCTGCAGATCACTTGTGTAACACATCTGGCCAACAGAACCGGAAACTAGATTGAAACATGAAGAGTTCTTTCATATGGTGATGTAGAGAAGTATAAATGTAGAGGGAATTCACCTTGTGTGAAGCCTGTTTTTAAACCTACTGACCACACACTGGTGTGCTGTATTTTAGGTGCTATACTCGAATGTGTGCGCACAGCCCAACAATAATTTTCAGTCCTTTGACTCTCAGAGTTTTCAAAGTTGTCTGCTTCTTCATCTGAATTTCCAAGTGTTTTAGGAGCTACGCGATGTCGGATTACGTTGTTTGTGTGTGTCATCAGAGGAGTAAGATGGATTAGCCCCCAGTTTAACCCATCCCGACGAAAACACAACCTGACAGCACGGCTCCCCGAGAGGCAGGAAGAGAGGAAGGGATCTGACGTCGAGCTCTATTATTGAAATCGTATCCCATCTTAATATTGAAATTGTATCTACATTCTGAAAGCCATCATCTTCCATCTCCTCCCTCTTTGTCTCCCTCGTCCTTTTCACCTCTTGGTCTCTCAAAAAAGAACTGACAGAGTCGGAGCGCAAGCTAGAGCAGACGGTAAAGCATTTAGCTTCATGGTGGATGAGTGAAAGAATTCAAGATGGAAGAGTGAGAAAAATCTAGAAGGGATAGAACTGGGAAAAAAAGACCAAAATATGAAAAACTAAGAGGAAATTCTTTCTGCTCATCTGTTTCTGTGTATTCCACTCCTCATTGCCCTCACTCTTCCCTCTTCTGTCCCTTTATTCTTCCCTTCCTTCTGAAGTCTGAAATCTCTAAGGAAGCTTGCTCACAAGGCCTAATTTATTTACCACTGCCACCCCGGCTCTATCACTTTGTCATTAATTTACCAGTGTCATATTTATGTGAGGAGTCGGACACCAGTCCGTGCCATGCTACAGCTGCACAGAGCATACAGCACATGCAGAAAAACCTCATCCATAAACATGTACTCTATTATTACTATTCCCCGCAGAGTTAAGGCACTTGGAATGAACCACTAATGAGCCCCGATCTGACCCATATATTTAAATCATTGATGTACTTCTACTATCAGCCATTTTAATGAATCTGTCTTGTTTTGCTTTTACACCCCTACATGGGACAAATATTTTTTTTTCCATTTGTTCACCAGCTAAATAAGAACACTTTCCAGGGGCTTGAAAACATGAAAAATATAACCCTTGCTGTTAACCTTGTTATAGTCTAAGTCTGCATTATAAAAATTTACAGAACTATGAACAACAGATTCAGACAAAAAGACCGCGGTGACCTCCGAGCCGCAAAAAGTTATGTATGGAGACCCCGAGAGCAACTGTGAGTGTAGGAGAGACGGAAAGAGGAAAATGTGTATTTGAGAGTGCAGTTTCTAAATCTTCGCAGCTCACATTCTTGCTCAATATTCAGAGTAGTATTACATTGATTTTGCATCACTTGAATATAGAAGTAAATTCTAATTAATTAGGCTACATCAACCACACAGATTTACGGTGAAATAATATATTAAAAACTTGATGGAAATGTTTCAATAATACAATGGCATAATGAAGCAATAATTTTAAAGTCAGAAGGGCCCTCTACAAAATGTCAAAAGAACTTAATTTATTAATCAATAACCATGCAAAATTCATCCCTGGCTCCTCGCCTTGTTTTTGTAGAAGCAGAGGAGGAATACTCAGCCTGATTCTTAAAGAGGATTATGGAAGGGAAGAAAGTCACAGGGAAAAAAACAAAAAACAAAATGTGGCCATGTAAGCTTAGTCAACAGGGATTAATGAGGTGAAACTGCAATAGCTTGTTGGCACATTTCTGATGTAATAAGATATGCCTTGTGGGCATTTGATGTAATCTCTTTCTTATTTAATCTTCATATCTTTAAGAGTTTAAAGTCGCACTTGATCTGCAGAGGTCAGTTAATGGTATCTAATCAGGCTTGATGAACTTTCTCATATGACCTGATTATAATTGACTTTTTATTTCGTTTTTATTAACCACCGAAAGTAAGGTTTATGCCACAGCAACGCTAAATTAACAGTATTGGTTATTACCCAAATTCTTTGTTTTTGTAGTATTTAATGTACAGTATGTGTGTGTGTCCACTTAAGTTTGGATATAAAAATGCAAATTCAGTTCAGTGAATTCAGTATTTTTTTTTGTTATTAAAACAAGTTTTTGACAAATTTCTAAAATATTTGTGTTTCCTTGTATATTTTTTATTGTTTTAAAAAAATCTCCCTCTCATCCAGTTGGTCAGGTGCTACATCTGACTTCCTCAAGCTGAGGTCCTCTACAGATGTCTGTGAGAGAAACTTCTCCACAGTATCTTAGCTGGTCCTGAGTCTGCACTCTTCTGCAGACTGGTCTCAGATTTTGAGCCAGGGAACCCCCAATGCTTCTATTAATATTGGGCCCACATTTGTTCTAGTTGCCAGCTGCTGGTATTTGTCAATCTTCTTTTGCTCCTTCTGTCTGATCTTACTGTCAGCTTTGATTGCCACATCTATCACAACTGCCATCTTCTGCTCCTTGTCAGCCACCACTATGTTAGATCGTTTAGCCAGAAGCGGCTTGTCTGTGTGGAATTGAAGTCCCACAGTATCTTATCCCTGTTGTTCTCAAACACTTTCAGGGTTGTGCCTCATCAGGACTTCTAATCTATACATAGCATAGATGTTCCTGTATGCTATCCCAGCCATTCGGTTATTCATTTCAATATATGCTGCCCCAGCATCTTACATCCTTGCAACCGTGCACTGTCTCAGGGGCACCTCTGCACAGCCTGTACCTTGGACCCTTGGGTCAGCTATGGTAGACTTCTGTCTCTATGGATCTGGTGCTTAGGGCCCGTTCTTGTGCGTCCATGATCAGAGCTTCTGTGCTGTCTCTCAGGTCAGTCTTTTCTAACCACTGGTAGGAAAACTTGATACTAGCCACTTCCTCTATCAACCGATAGAGGAA
Organism: Cichlasoma orientale; assembly: GCA_034780415.1. Classification (NCBI taxonomy): domain Eukaryota; kingdom Metazoa; phylum Chordata; class Actinopteri; order Cichliformes; family Cichlidae; genus Cichlasoma; species Cichlasoma orientale. The sequence continues at coordinate 16,012 of JAVDPK010002320.1, forward strand.
GAGGAACTTGGTGCTCCAAAATATTTCCTCATCTTCCTCCTCAACACCATCTGTTTTCAGCTACCTGAGGCACAAAGCAGTTCATCCCTGCTGTCCATCTTGCTGATGTATTCATGGATCATCCTTGTTTCTTCCTGGATGATGGCTATGTTTTCAGGATGCTAAGCCTTGGGTGGAACCTTTTATGCAATGTGAGGGTTTTTTGTGTCTAGACATCACTGCCATCTATTTTCTCCTATGGCCAGCCTAGGAGTAAATAGATGGCACACTAGTCCTCAAATACCTGGGTATCTGAGGACTGGTGTGTTTACATGTTGATGGCTTGGTTCTTATCCCTACCACTGAGCTGACTTCTCAGCACTTGTCTTACAATCTGGAGGTATGTGACTGTGGCACACCTCCATGCATCCTTGTCAGGGCTCCCTTTGGTATACCAAGGCAATTGTAAGCTAGCTGACATCTGAAAATAATATGCCATGTGATAGCTGAAGCAAAGAAAAAAAAATAAAGATGAAATGAAGATGAAATATCAGAAAGGTTTAACATACTCTAGTTAATTAATGAGGGATGTCACTCTGCATGACAGATCTGGCATTGTGAACAGTACTTGAAGGCCCGGGCCTGTCTAAAAAGGTCACCGTGCCCCGTCAGCTGAATTCTACTGATATACAACTGTAAGTAAAATTAAGTCTCTTTTAATGACAGTGTTAATGCTCAAATTACTGAAAAGCAAGCTCAAATGAATTATTTGGTTAACAGTAGCTTAGTTCATACTAGAAGCAATCATGGTAACTAGCCCAGCTAAAAAGGACACTGATTTTGGAGTGCACGGGCCTTTGCAAGTCAGACTTCAGGAAATGCCCCTCGTGTCTCTTTGTAACTAAAAAGATGTCATTCATAAGTTTGTGCATCAATGGAAATGTGTTGAGGATATTCTGAACAGTCAGTGACCCCAAATGACCTAGTGTGTGGCGAGTTTATCGATCCACTTCTGCACTTAGATAAAATGTCTCTCCTGCTTTGTACACTTTGCAGTCTAAGATTTTTACACTTTCATAACTGTGGCTACATTTCTCTACGAGTGTACTATGGGTGTATGGTTGCAATTATGCATACCAGCTCATGGTGTGGTTTAAAGTTCGTTGTTTATGACTGAATGTGTAGTGTGTATAGGAATTTGTATAGTTTCATTAATTATATAGGAATGCCTCTGGCTTTATTCTTGTAAATGTAAGGTTAACAGGGCTTACTGTGCATTTTAGTTTATAACCTGTGTTTTGTGACCATAGCGTTGCTGAGTGCAGGCACAGCAACGCATAAGTAACACTATAAATGTACTATTTTTTTTATAGCAAATAAAGTTGAGTTAAAGTTGCTTGCCCGTCCAGTTCATGCTGTGGTGGTGTCATTCATTCCTATAGTGAGGTATTACTTTGATATTCCATTATATAATTACTTCGATTATTGCATTTACTTCACTTTAATGAGCTCACAACTGGGACCAGTGGAATTTATGAAGTAATAGCGGTGCAGCTTATTACATTAAAACAGAAGAGTGGCTTAGAGCAGACTTATATGTTTAGTGGGTGCTTTTTAAAGAAAGGGGGGGGGGGGAGAAGAATATGCTTTTGAGAGCAAGATGGGAAGGGTTAAATATTTCATTATTCTTACTATCCCCTGCAGTGAAGACCCTCCATTATGCATTACACTAGCAGTTTTCAATTTGTGCGTGTGTGTGTGTCTTTGAGGTTGGTATAAGGAAATATACCTGCTTATATTCTTAGCACTTAATTCTTGCATTAAATAAGCTTAAAAAACACATTCTGTTTTGTTTTGTGAAAGAGTTCCTGGAGGTATTCGATGAGTGACTCAAGGACAAAAAAAAAAGAAAGAGACAAACTCTCCTCTCTTTGGTTTCCTGGATATTCTCATGCATTCCACTCCTTTTGAGGCTCCACGCTTCTCCAGTCTGAAACTAATTAGACGACTGCAAAGACGCGGGTTTCATTCACACGTCTGCCTAATCACAAATACAGTACGGCAGTTTGTTTTTAAGTTTTTTTCTCCTTTATTCCCATGTGTATTAGAGATCGGAAACGTTTATGTGCTACCACGGTTCTGCATTAAAAACCCAACTGTAAAAGGAATGTTATCACTCCAGCCTGTTGCATTCACATCCTTTTCTATGTCTGTGGTTCTCCTTGCATTTGAGAACACAGGGTTTTTTTTTTAATCTGCCTAATCTCAGGACAGTTCCCTTTCATTTGCCACTGCTAATTAATTCATCGTATCACTGTCCAAAGTAGACATTATAAATTGCCAGAGAGAATTTCCTGAAATACTTCCCACTCAACTGCCTCAGGCTTTCCAAGTAAGACACCAGTCAATACAGCTGAGTGAGTGTTCGCGTGTCACCGAGGTGAAAATCTACATTTATACCAAAGAACAGTTTTTAAGAGATGGTGAAGAAATGCCAAAAGCATTAATGCTGACGGTACACATGTATAAACAGAGAGCGAGTTTAAGTGCACGCACCAAAACATGTTTTATATTTAAAAAAAAAAAAAAAAGATGCATTAAATTAAAACAGCACATTCTTGCTTTCACCTTAATAAAATGTACACAGTGTTGCTTAAGCTGGTTTAGTGTGAGTAATGCAGTCTGCCGGCTGACTTTTTTTGTTTGCGTATGTGTGTCTGTATATGTGTGGGCATGGATGTCATAGCAGCAGGCGGGGAGGTGTTGATAACTTATTTGGCATTTTGACAGCGATAAAGGACATTTGTTGCCCTTAGCAATGCAGAAAGCACACACACAGACATGCAAATACACATTCATGCTAAATTTATGGCAGCCAGTTTTTAGAAAAAGAATACTGATATAAAAATATGTGAATAGTAACAAACAGTTTCTACTTCACCCACGTCTTGTGGCATAATTTCAGTGGACATACAGAACTTTGACAGGCAGTTTGGACAATGAAGTAAAAAGCCCCCCCCCCCTTCCCAAAAGCAACATTTTTTCAGACTTCACTTTGTCGACTACAATAGATTTTCTCTCTTCTTACCCAAGCTCATTTTGTACACATACTCCCATCCCTACAAATATTGACATGCACAAAGATAACCACTTAGGCATGTCGTAGCATGCATTATTACATCCTCAAGCCAACGCAACGATTAGACAGAAGGAGACGCTTCATAGATCACAATTTTTCCTGTAGGGCTAAAAGAGATGGATGCAAATGAAGCTTTTCAGCATCGGGACCGTGTTTGTGTACATATTTGGGTGTCACTGTGAGCAAAAGAAGGAATTAAAGTCTGTAGCTTCAAAGCATTAGACAGCATGAAGAGTTGCACGCCCAGATGAAAGTGACATTGGTGACAATTGCACCACAGGGCACACAAATACACTATCTCACGGCCCACACAAAAACTGTACGTGTAACCTGCTGCATGTAATGTAGAGATTTTCATAGGCAGGGAGGAAGTGTCTAAAATGCAAAGGAAATGTGGGATTGAATATTAAAGAAAAGGAAGGTAAATGTTAAATGTCACTCACGAGCATGCAAAGAAAGAGATATCAAAAAGAGTGGGAGTATTAAACCATCAGTCCCAAAAATATTTACCCTCCTCTCAATGTTAGCCTGTTCCAGCAAAGACTGGTTCATTTTATTTCTGTTTGGTTTTTATCAGAGCGAGCATTTCTTATTTCAGTCATTTCAGTGGGTTTGCTGTCCCACTTGCTGAGAATTATCGCACAGGGGTTCGGCTTAGTCAGATGCACAGACACGAGGACTCATTTTGTCCTTATCTGAAATGTCATACACTGGGTAAGCCCCCTCACGTTGAGGGTATTTTAGAAAAAGTCAAATGAATTATTCACTTATAATATGATAAGTAGCATCAGCTTTGTTTTTATTTGGTTTGTTTATTACAGTCTTTGTGTAGACATTTTTTTTGTTTTCTTGCTTTTGTCCATTTTTTTCCTCTGTCTTGCTTTTGATGGTTGGGTGTCTGCATGGTCCCTTATCCGCACTCCTGTCGATTCTGATCTAAGATGAACCCTTATCCAATTGGATCTTTCTTGCTCCCAGGGGGAGGGTCTGGAAATGGGCTTATCCTCTGATTGGATCGTTAGCCCTGAGGCAAGGGTACAAGAGAGGTCAAAAAGAAAGCCATGCTATCTTTTGGCGAGGCCACACAGGGGCCCTGCATTAACACACACACACTTTCATACACACACATTAAACACTTCAAATGTCCAGGAAGATTATTTTGTGACATTTGGTGACCCCAAAGAGAGTATTGGAAAGACATAAGAGTGTACCGCTCCACAGACACAAACACATGCCAAACCTGTTGACCTCAACATGTAACTACCCGGATTTATGATCAGTCAGCACCGTTCTGTCAGAGACACTAAAGAAAGTTACGGGACGAGGCCCATATGTTTTTTTCTTGGTCATTTACAGTTTTTAAGGGTTTTACTTTTTCTTTTAAAAAGCTGGACCAGTGCTATCAAATTTAGTTTCTCAGAAGATTATGTAAAGAGCTGAGAATCACATCAAGGGCCAGATGTGCACAGTTTATTAGCATGTTTTAATGTAATCGTTCATTTAACCCTCTGTACCCGCATAACAGCTGTGGCTGGTCACTCTGTGTTTCCCCATAATACCTTGATTATACTCCACTGCAGACATGGACATGGGCAGCTGGAGACCCAACTGCTGAGTAATCATTCCCTCCACGACCAAGTCTGCACTGTCACAAGAAACAGGCAGGCATGTGGACATTGGCATGGACTCTGTTTGATGACAAAATTTTTGTCACTCAGACCTGAGCGGATCCTAGCAGGCTGGGGGTGTGAAAAGTATAATGGGAAAATTATGGTTCAGCCGTGGTACGGCAGTCCGTGGGCAACTTTGGACTGCTCGTCTACCTGCCGAGATCATGTGTTGTCAGATGGGGGTGGTGTCAAAAGTGCATGGTACAACCAGCCTGTTCAGCCTTTTTCTTTTTTTTCTTTTTTTTCTTTTTAGATTTATTTATTTAAAAGGGACAACGCATATTGATGAACATCACAATGTAAATTATTAGAATTAGTTGGTCCTTCAGCCAGCCGTGGAGAACAGCAAAGTTATAACAAACAAGCCAAAGTGAAGCCAAGCATTAAAGACAATTTAAAGTGTCCACTGCAGTCACTGTCTGTGCTTTTCTTACTGTATTTTTGATCTTTGATGGCTTTTTGCACTTGTGCCATTCCTGGTGAACTCTGCTGTTGCTCCCTAGTTGTCAGTTGTGTGGAGACAAACAGGGTTGCATGTCTAAACTGCTGACAATAACTAACTGTAATGATATCAGTAATAAATTAGCATGTTTATGCATGCTTTCTTATGTTAGAGCTCTGACTTCTGAGTCATCTGCTAATTGGAAGATCGGTAGTTAGATCCTTGGCTCCTCTAACCTGCATGTTCTCCTAAGGTACTGAATGATGAATTGCGTCTATCAGAGTGTGAGTGTGTGAATGTTGGGTTAAAAGTACTCAGGCATATAAAAAAAAGCACTTGTATGAATATGTGCATGAATGAGTAAATGAGGCTTGTACTGTAGTAAGAAAGTCCTTTAAGTGCTCAAATTGAGTAGAAAAGCACTACAGCCCATTTACCATTTACCAGGGGAGGAAAGATGAAAATTTAAATATACAAATCTTAAAGCGCTTTCTTGTGTTTGAACTTCAAAATAAACATATAATTGACACTATTTGGAGGGGGGGGGCACTTAGCAGAGTTCTTTTAGAATCTGGAACATTCTAATATAATTTGATTGGGCCATAGAGGGTTAATGGACCTAAAGCCCTCCACAGTCAGTCCACAAAAAAGTTTATTAGCCTTTAAAACATTTGGTCAAGGAAAATAATTTCTGATTACAGTTTTACAAGAAGACTATCACATAGTCAGCTCACAGCAAACTGCTCTACATGCCTAAACATGATAAATTCTGGTGTATACGAAGAATCTGATGCAAAAGCAAAAAGTAATACGTCTTGAATAATAAGATTAAAAAAATGCAAATGTCAGTGATGATTCTCTTCTTGTTCACTATAAGGCTTTTTGCAATATACTGTACATCACATGTGTCAGACTCAAGGCCCACGGGCCGGATGTGGCCCACGATATGTTTTATACGGCCGCCAGATCATTTCATTTAGCTATTAATGGTCCGTGGGTAAGTAGCGCTCCCACCACTTATACTACAAATCTCACAACGCACTGCAACAGCTGCCGCGCAGGACATGACCTGTGCGCTAACCCATTTTGCTGCTTTGCTAATGACACATTGATCAGTGATCAGCGGATAAAAACATCGGTCAGCATTTTTTTACAGTAATATTTAAGCTAGCCTGACCCCCAAAAGTGACATGAGCTACACGAGGAAATGTGTCAAGTTCATGAAAAGTAAAGGAAAAGACTCATCAGGGCTCCGGGTTGACAGGTGGCCGTGTGAGTCGGCTTTTCTCTGCGACATGATGAAGCATCTTAATACGTCCCTGCAGCTTGTGACAAAATAAATACATAAATAAATCGGACCAGGTCTCCACTACTGTGTTTGCAGCTACGCTTTTTGCTGAGAAACCGGACAAACTGCGCAGTTTACGCAGCGTTTTTCCGACTGTGAAGCGCAGAAATTCACATCACAGTTTTTACCTCAAAATACTGCAAATTTTCATCAGCTTGAAATATTTTCCTTTTCCCTCATGTTATTTTTGAAGAAAATATAATTTTATATTTTATTTAATGTGTTGAGGAAAAAGTTGCTGTTTTCTGGCCATTCAAATTCATATTGCTGATTAAAATTATTATTTTTAATCCTGTTCGGCCCGCGACTGTGTCTTCGATTTTGGCCCGTCCTGTGACTGAGTTTGACTCCCCTGCTGTACACGGTCATTTGATACATTAGAATAAAGATTAAAGCCTCTCTAAAGCAGCAGGCCTATCTAATACGTTTTGCATAGCATAGCTCATTTGACGGTAAGAGACTATTGGGTGTTTTTGCTATAATAAAATATCACTGGTAAGAAAACAAAAGTACCAGTCTGGGGAATACATGTAGACACGAAGCGCTTCCAGCAGCTTGGATGGATACTTGTTAAAGCCATAGGTCACTCTTCCTCCAACTAAGTATAGTTCTCACAGTCATTAACAACAGGTCGCAATAATACCTGAGGAACTTTTTCTCATGAATATTGGAGAAGAGCTGCAATTGCTGACCCCTCTCTTGCCCACACTGAAGGCCAATATGGATAAACATAATAGGCTACTCTGGAGCTACACACTGGGGAAAATGTAAACCTAAGTATCGAAGGCTTATATAATCATAGTTTTTTTTTTCAGGGGGAAATTTTTAGAAATAGGGTACAAAAACAGATTATCAGATATCCACTTTTATTGTGGCTTCCTCTATATTGTCATTTTCATATAAAAAATAATGTCACAAATTTTATGCACACCACCAATTCGCAACAGTCAGCTCAAGACACTTCATCCTGTAACATAAAGTGAAATGCTGCGAAATGCCGGCTACGATCATTTTTAACACTGTTGGACAAGTTCAGACTAAACAGCTGTGCATCTGTCTTAATTTTTCTGTCCCTGTAACACACAGATGCACACATGCACAGTCAGTGTATTTGAAGCACATGTCCATGAAGAGATAGAAATAGATCAAGCTATGGCTTGTCATAGCAGCAGTTATTCTTAATGATAAGAGGTGTTAGAGCTGGAAGAGACGGCAGGTGTAGGAGAGAGGCGAATACAGGAGTGGTATAAAAAAACACAGAAGTCGTTGTGACAGAGCATGTGGGAGGAACATGTTAAAAGATAGAGTCAAGAAACTGGGAGAAGAACTCGTTTGGCTGTAAGAGGAAAAATGAACGGAAGAAAAGACAGCACAGAGGAGGAGAAAATTATGGTATATGATATATATATTAAAGAATATGGATTTGAAAAGCAAAGGACAATTTGAAGACTGATACTAAAAAGATTGGGGTTTGGGGTTTTCTGTGTTATTGTAGGGTCTTTACCTGAGGTGACTGTTGTTGTGGTTTGTCACTATATAAATAAAATTGAACTGAATTGAATTGAATTTCTAGTTATAGTGGAGTATCTGCGGCGATTGGACCAAATCTATCTATCCATCAATCTAGCGCAGGGGTGTGCAATTAATTTTCCCAAGCGGCCACATGAGAAACTGGGACTGTTGTGGAGGGGCGCACCAATAAGCTGAACTCATTTCTGCTCGATGATAATTTTATCTCTTTGTAAGCTTGTGGCCCCTTGGGAAAATTAATTGCCCACCCTTGATCTAGACAGACAGACAGACGGTTTTGCTGCTGGTGCTTCTGCTGCTTTAATGTAATAAAGCTTCAGTATACAAGCAACTCATCTCAACTCCAGACCCCCTCAACCAAACCAGTGAACTGCACCTGCCGGCTGCTGGATTCAGGCTGTCTGGTTTGCTGGCAGCTTATTCAACTCCCCATAGATTTGTTCCAATGTTCTAATTATGACTGGAGTGAGATAAAACTGACGTTGGTGCCCTTAGTTCAAGTTATGTTATTGTTGCCTCTTTGCTGGCCACAAGTCACAGACATATGACACTTTTTATGCTACATATGTGCCTAAGTCATATAATTAAAATGAAGGAACGCATGGGAGTGATAATATAGAACATATCCTAACACATTTTCTCTTTTTTATTCAAAAAAAAAATGTCATGCAGGTTATCGACTAGTAATGGAAAAAATTGTGTTTTATTGGCTACTTAAAAAAAAATCAAGAGAGCCCAAATGCCTGTATTTTTTATTATATAAATTTAATTTATTTCCTCAGAGTTTTCACCCATTTTCTGAAAGAATGGAAAAACTTCATTCTGCAACCCGGCAGACAACTTTTCAAGCTGATTTGCCTAGTCAGTTTGTTTACTTTGGGGCTTTCTGTTCTCCTGCAAAATGTCTGCAGAGAATGTGTCAAGAAAGCCCCGGGCAGGCTGCCAGCTTACCTGCAGAAACTGTCTTCTTATCCATAGAAATAAAAATAAATAGCCGCGGTGTCCGCGGAAATTCATTGGTTTCTGTGATGGATATCTCCCCAGCTCCACTCTGCTGACCTTCCCACTTAACCTTCGCTTCTTCTGCTTCTTAGCATCCCGGCAAGAGAACCATCCCAAGCTCAGCCATGCATATCAGCAACATTACAAACACACAGACAAGGTGAACACACATGCACACTCTGGAACGCACAGGCGTATGCATAAAAGACACAAAAACAAAGGTAGCCAAGCGTAGCCGATGTGCGATGACGGGTCTGACTTGATTTCACTCTCTAGGACATGAAGCACTATATGGCACTGAAAAAAGAAACAGATATATGAATGTATTTAATAAGTTACACAGCCTTGTCTAACAACATCACGGCTGAAGGGAGGCAAAAAGGAACCACAACTATTGAATATTTCACAAAGCAAAGTGTAAAAGTCGAAAAAGATAAGGATACGCCGGTGAAGACTGGCATGACAGCAGGGTCTTGTATTTTTGAAATCGGTTAAATAAGCAAAATGGGGGAGAGCAAATGAAAGACGGAGAGGGAGGCATAGAGAGGGCTAGCACGCGCTATTTGCTAACTTGGTGAAACAAAAGTCCACTTTTCAGGCTGATGACAGGAAATCGATAAGGAGAACAGGAGAAAATATGATAACATGACAGAACACAAAGAGAGCACATACTGAGGCTGGACACGGAGGTAATGAAATACACACACACACTTACATGGACACACAAACGGGCTCACACGCACACACCAACACAGATTTTAAAGGTCATCAGCAAGTCTGACTACCCAGAAGACAGCTGACAATCAATAAAAGAAAGAAGACGATGAAACAATAAGCAAGAAGGCCGTTATTTGGATTTTTTTTTTTTTCCCCGAGTATTTTGTTCCCTTACTTGGTGATTGTTTCAGCTGACCTTCAAATGGCATCAACAGTCCAAATAAAATTGGATTGGAGAACATTTCATTACATTTTTTTTTTCATCTTTTGGTGCAGCCATGAAAGGATTGTCAAAATGACATTAAAAGTATGAACTATCAGCACGAGAATCGTCATTTCTTGCTTTGGTTTTTGAAATTTTACACACTTTTTCAGATAAAGTGAAAATCTTGTAAAATTGCATTCGGCATTATCTCTGTCTTCCCGTTGTCTGATCTAAGATTTTATCCCGAGTCCTGCAGCTGTGCTGACTTCTGAAGAACATTTAAATCTGTTTGTCCTGAAGAAGCTGTATCTCTCTCTGCGCTGACGCTACCGTCAGCCTGAGAAATATCCGAGTGTTTATGCACGTGTGTGCTACTCTCCATGTTAAAGAGGCGTTCATATCAAGTCTGGCAGCACTCCGTGAAATGAGAGCTCTCATCCGTTTTGAGTGATACTTAATGAAAGTAAAATGGGTTTACACAAGTGTGTGTTTTCCCATGAAAGTGTCGCTGTATGGGATTATGTACATGCAGGGATCAGCTGCTGTCACTAAACCCTAAACATTATATGTTCCTGTCGAATTAATGGGGTCTGCAGTTTGTAGTGTTTTGATGTGGTAATTTTGCTGGGCTGAATACACCTTTAATGCTTCCAAGATACAAAAAGGCCAAGAGGTATCCTGGGGAGTCTCTCAAGGACACGTTTCAAGGAAGCGGCAGAGAAATATTATTAGTATGTGGCTGATATTTCACCCTGAGCGGTGAGGATAATGTAGGTATCTCTGAGGGATTAAAGCCTTCTGCTACAGCTGGTGGCAAATTCTTTTCTACCTCGGGGCGAGAAGAAGAAGACTGTACAGGTGCTGGTAAAGTCTCGTGTGTTTGGGGAATAAACATGGAGAATGCTTGAAAGCGTGGTTTTATCTAATTATATTCACACAGTTTGCACAAGCGCACACACATAGGTACACATAAAGAAAGTAATAAATGAGTGTGCTTAACCTCTGCATCTCCGAGAACACATCCTCAGCCTCCTTATCGAGGGTAGGTGATACAAACGATGGTGGCTCTTGTAGTCATGCAGAAAATCAAGCAGTTATTGGGGTGTCATAGTTACCTGCACTGATGCGCGCGCACACACACACACACACGGAAAGCAGGTTTTCTCTAGGGACAGTCACGTCTCTCTGCTTGATAATCTATCTCCATTAGGCACAAGTGATTGTTTCTGATTAATAGGGCCACAGTCAATAAACACACACACACACAAGCAAACACACAGCAATACTGACATAAACTCTTATTAGCTCACCACCACCATCAACATTACAATCACAATGATGTATTATTGTTCTGTCATAAACAAAAATACTGTGTATACAATTAAGGTATGCACTCATTTATTTATTTTTTCTCCTGAAGACCTGTTTCGGTTGAGTGGGAAGCAAAGTGAATTAGCTGTCATTTTTTATGGCATTTTATTCAATTTTTCTTTATTAATTTCTTCAATAATTGCATTCATCTCTCCTGAAGCATTAAATAAATAATATTTCTAAGCAGCATTTAAATGTTTTTTTAATATGACTTTTTAAACTTTGTTTTATTTTATGGCGCTCCTGTCTCATCATATATATATATTATTTTTTTTATTAATTAATTAATTTTTCTTTTTTTGGCCACATTAAGCAAAGGCACAGTAGGTTTTGGAGAAAAAAAGGGTGCACTTTTTAATAAAAGAACACTTCTCCATCTGTTCAGCATGGGGGTGGATCGACCATGGCTTGGGCTTGTGTTGCAGCCAATGGCTCAGAGAACATTGCAGTGGTAGAGGAAAGATTTAATTCAGTTAAATACCACCAGATTCTTTAAGCAAACATCACATCAGGGATTTAAAAAAAAAAAAAGGGGGTATTCTTCAGCAGGATAAAGATCCAAAGAACACCTCAAAATCAACAATGGACTACTTCAAGAGGAGCGAGCTAAAAGGCTTGCCTTTAGCCATAACCGTCTCCTGACCTAAACTTCATTGAAAATCTGTGGATACCTCAAACGAGTAGCACATGCAAGACAGCCCAAGAATCTCAGAAAAGCAGAAACCTTCTACAGGAAAAATGGGTGAAAAAATCACCCAAACAAGAACTCAAAGACTATTAGATGGCTACAAAAAATGTTTACAAGCTGTGATATCTGTCAAATTCAGTCCTGACTTTTGCTTCGAACACAACACACACTCTTTCTTTCTTTCTTTCTTTCTTTCTTTCTTTCTTTCTTTCTTTCTTTCTTTCTTTCTTTGAAACTGTAAAAGATGTAAATCAAAAAGGAGTCTTGCTTAAAATATTAAAGCAGTGTGTCATCTTTAACATTATTCCTTTTGGAAATCAGGTCACCTGTTACTCGCTTACCTATTCAGATATTTTCAACTGGGGCACCGCTGTACATGTGCATTAAAAAAACACTAACTTATAAATAATTACAAATATTTTATGGCATGTTATGAGTTGTGTTGGCATAAGCAGGTCAGCAGTGGTATCATGTCATGTTCTATGACTGACATAATGCTAATTAGCATACCTCTTAAAGGAAAAGCACTGAAAAGTAGGGATTTTTTTTATCAAACTGTAACACAGTACATCTATCTATCTATCTATCTATCTATCTATCTATCTATCTATCTATCTATCTATCTATCTATCTATCTTCTCTCTCCACTTCCCCCATCACTCTCTTGCCTGTATACTCACCAGCAGATCCAGCTAAGCCTGTCTCAGTCCACCTTTCATTATATAACCAGAAATAGATTTGAGTCAAGAGTTTTTCACTCAGAGAGCCCACAACCCAAGCTTCTCCACTTTCTGTGACACAGCCTCAAGACACAGCAATTTCCCTTTTGCTCATGTCCAGTTCCATTTAATCCATATTTGTTCCCCCGGTTGACTTGCATGCGCAGTCGTGTATGCGGCATGTATTCGCACACACTCATAGACGCAGACGGACACGCACGGACAAATACACCTACATGAGACATCAGTGTATTATTTCCCTCATGATTTTGAATGGTAGGGTTGAGTAGGAACATTGAACCAGATGCTCTTTAATCCTGTAATGAGAAAAGCAGCCAACCACACATGCGCATACACATACACACACACACACACACACACACACACACACACACACACACACACACACACACACACACACACACACA
>JAVDPK010002322.1:0-12246 GCA_034780415.1 Cichlasoma orientale
GCCAACAAGTGCTCAGCACCTCTGGGAACTCCTTCAAGACTGTTGGAAAACCATTTCAGGTGATTACCTCATGAAGCCGAGAGAACGCCAAGAGAGTGCAAACCTGTAATCAAAGCAAAAGGTGCCGACTTTAAAGAATCTGAAATATATTTTGGTTTGTTTAACACTTGTAAGTTTACTACACGAGTCCTTATGTGTTCCTTCATAGTCTGGATGACTAGGGAAGTAAGGGAAAACATTGAATGAGAAGGCGTGTCCAAACCTTAGACTGGTACTGTACATCAGGATTAAAATTGGGTAAAAATGAACTTTAAAAGTTTAGCAGCTGTTTCAAAAATGCAAATGTGGTTTTGTTTTTATTTTTTCAATACAATATTTGATTGAAATTTTACTTGATTGTGATTATACGGCCGCACAACATTCACTCCAGGTACTCCTGGAGTGTTACCCACATTGAAAACTGTCACGGTTTATGTCTCATTGCGTGTTGCACGGTGAGCTTATTTGTAAGCTCACTGTTGTCCCCATATTGTGAGGTGGCTCAGTGCTGCAGTAGTGTTGCAAACTCTGAGGAGTTTGCAGAGGTGTTCAGTTCAATTTTATTTATAAAGCACCAAATCACAGCAACAGCTGCCTGAAGGTGTAAGGTACCGTACAAGGAAAGAAGGAAAACCCCAAGCACTTTGTGAGAGTGGGAAGGAAAAACTCCCTTTTAACAGGAAGAAACCTCCAGCAGACTCAGGCTCAGGGAGGAGCAGTCATCTGCTACAATTGGTTGGAGGTGAGGAGGAAGCTATATCCTCTCATGTTTTCAGGCAAATTTAGACATAAAGGCATGTCTTCTTAACTACCTAAGAAGGCAGCTTTTCAGCTTTCCTTTTTAGCAAATTATACCACAGTTGAAAAGTTGACTTTTCAGCAAGTTTTGCTGAATTGTTTATGATCTAAATAAGTAAACTGACAGCTGTAAAAAAAAAAAAGAAAAAAAAAAGAGGGAAAATCCAGTGTGTATCTAAAGGGAAAATATTTGCATGTTTCTGGTGGCACAGTGATGAGGTGGTTTAGCACGGTCACCTCACAGCAAGGAGGTACTTGGTTCAGATCCACGGGCCAGTTGGGGCCCTTGCATGTTCTTCATTGCCTGCATGGGTTCTCCCACAATCCAAAGATATGCATGCTGGGTTAACTGGTGATTCTAAATTGTTCATAGGTGTGAGCAGTTGTCTGTGTCTCATTGTGACAGTGCAACAGACTGGTGAGCTGCCCAGGGCGTAACCTGCCTCTTGCCCCACGAGTGCTGGGATAGGGTCCAATCTCACCACAACCCTGAACTGAAGTGTCAAAAAAATGGATGAATGGCATGAATTGATCCTACTTGCTCGCTAGGTACTTGCCAGGCCATAATTTATTATTCCTCAATGCAATGAAGCTCCATTTTTGTAAAGAACATATTGCAGAACATCCACCGTTCCACTAAGTGACATCTTCTTTCATTGCCGTGAATACAATTTAATTGGATTTAATCTCGCATACGCTATCCTGCTACTACAAATACTCACTAAAGCACCCAATGTGCATTGGTCTGCACCTGCAAATAATGCCCAAGAAACATAAAGTTGACTTTTAAGTAGCTGCAGCTTTGTTTTTAACAAAAGAATTCAGATTCAGCAGGCGTAGTGTGGTGTGACCCTTCTCATAAAAGTCCCCATATCCTGCATAGCTCTGCACATAAATTAGATACGGATGCTGTGCTTGCCTTCTCCTCCACCGCACCCCCTTTTGCGGACCTGCACGCACAGATATTAATCTGTCTTAGCCGGCATGAAGCACATGAGCAAAGTGAAACCATACACAGTGTAACCTTTACAGGAGAGAGGCTTCCAAAATGAGTCTGTGTGCCAATCATCTACAGGTCAGGGGGGGGGGGGTCTGTGGAGATTGAACAATGCCTTTCATTTGCTACAACAGCCTGCTCTGCAGAAATCAGCATCAAGGCAGAAAATTTAAGAATACGAGCGACGGTGCAGGCAGAGTTTGAGCAAGAGTGACCATCCCCAAGGAGAGAAGAGTCACCTACTTTGATGTATAGCTCTCATTTACAGTTTGATTAATGTCACCCGTTGGTTTCTTTTTAAAGCATTCCTCCTGTGTCATCACAGCGCCTTTGTCATCGGGGAAGGATTCCAGCGGAGGACTTTCATATGAATGTTGATAGGCGTAAATGGAAAGAATTCAGAAAAGAGGAAACTGCTCCTGAAAAAAAAATTCTTCTGCGCTATTTCCTCTGACAGGAAATTGTGCCTTTGATCTAAGCCACCACACTCATCTGGTCATTGCGCACGAGGTGTCAGTCTTTCCTACAGCGGAGAGGAGGAAATTTGCTATCGCTGCTCTGACTCATGCAGGATATCAGACACTCAAGCCCCTAAAAGATGAAAAATAGAGGCTTTAGATTTGAATGAAGCTAAATTTAGGAAGCGTTTGATGAAGCACGTATGTGGGACCGTAGGACTAAGTGGCAGATTCATTTGTCTTTGCAGGGAATTGTCAGCACTACTGACTAAGCACAGCCAGGCATGAAGATTCACACCTGTCAGACTACCAGGGAGTGTGTCCTTAGTGTGTGTGTTTGTGTGTATGTGTGTCCTAGCCTCAGTGTAAAGGGTCATTTTCATGTGGAGCAGCCCACATGGTCACAGATCAGTCAAACAGACACAGGAAGCTGACGATATCACACTCGCATGCAAATCTTACATGCATTCACTTTGTACATTCGGATTAAAAAAAAAAAAAATTGAATTCAAATGGAATTAGAATCTCTGATATGGAGATTGTGGTGCTGGTGTTGCAGCGCAGAATTTATAGCCCGCAAACAGAAGGTGGAAGCACACTGATCTGCATGTGCCGTTTGTCACGGTTACAGTCGACTGCATCATTACTGCTGTCTGGGTCTTTTCAGCGTCGGGGGGTAGAGGAGGCATCATTAATAATGTTAACAAGGGCATCGAGATGTATACGATGGTTCTCAAGGTCAAGTTTAACACGGAGAGGTGAACTCTCAGCCTAGCAGAGCAGGTAAGAGCTGGTAACTGTTACGATATGCAGAAAATGAAGTTAGTTTGCACATAAATACGGTGCGAACATCAAAGCAGGTCCTTGAAAGCAGGTTTAGTGCAAACTCTGAGGTTTTTTAACCCCGAGGTGAGCCAAACTCTGGGTTGTCTGTTCTAGGAAGACAGTTAAAGAGTAATCTTTGACCTACTGCCAGCTTTTTCTTTAACAAACTCTCTGACTGCTCCCCTTGAACCTGTATGCAGACAGCTGTCTGACCCATCCTTTCATTTCCTCAGTCACACAGGTGACATCAAAGCACATATATGAGCACACTGAATTGCAGCTTTAAATAGATTGAAGCAATAGAAGGAGACAGACAATCACTGGATTGTGGACTTTTTTTTAAATATAAATATTCTATATGCTACATCTTTGTTGTGACTCTGAACTTTGAGGCAGCTGTCAGGTTGTCTCCCCTCACCCCCAGCTGGCCATGGCAGATGACTGCCCCTCCCTGAGCCTGTTGGAGGTTTCTTCCTGTTAAAAGGAAGTTTTTCCTTCCCACTGTCGCCAAGTGCTTGCTCATAGGGGGCCGTCTAATTGTTGGGCTTTCTCTGTATTATTGTAGGGCCTTTACCTTACAATATAAAGCGCCTTCAGGTGACTGTAGTTTTGATTTGGCTCTATACAAATAAAATGGAACTGAATCATACATTACTGCAGTAACTTAGGGTAGATGTGTAAAAATCACCAGTGCCAGTCTTGCTGGGTTTAATTAATAAACTCATAGGTCCATAAGTAAAGCGTGCCGTACCTGTTTGAATATATTTCAAAAACAGAATGTAACATTTGGTGGGATTCCAGCTTTGTCTCTTAATAACAGACTCAAGCCAGGATGCCTGAGTGGATGATGCTGAGTGAAAGCGCTCCCCTCCATTTTTATTGATTCATTTTACAAAAATGTCATAATCCGGGCTGACACAGCACTGCGGGTGATTCCACGCCACAAGGCCAGGTTTGATTTTGACCTTAAGTCCTTCCTTGTTCTCTCGCTCCCTGCTTTTCTGTCTCATCTTCACTAAAAAGTACCTAATAAAGGTGAGGCCCCCGAAAAAAAATAAATAAATAAAAAGTTAAGAATTAGTTCTTTATTTTCCCAGTTGCTATGGTGAATCCAGGTATGAGCTCTCCACTGACGACGGCTTCTTTTGTCACTACCCCCCACACAGGGTGAACATACTTACAGTGGCTTGAACTAACTCTGATCATCTGTTAGGCAGCAATCACCCTGACGGGAGCGCGACAGCAGCTGTAAACAATCTGCTCATTAGGCTGTGACTGGGTACAGGTTGCAAGAAATGCCACCTCTTTGCTGTGCGCGCACATGCAGAGCGAGCAGCTTCACAGCGGTTACCGTGGCTTCGACAATCTGAAATGGCTTGTGGAGTTGGTTTGGGGTAAGGATCTGCTTTGCAGCTACTCTAATCTGTCTTGCCGTGGTCCCGCTTCTCCTCACCTTGACGTTTTGTTTCTGAGCAGGATGTTGCTGATTTTCTTAGTTCAAGCAGAGCATGTATGCTGTTCGTGGGCTACACAGGGTAAGCAGGATTTGTGATTTTTTTAAAAGTTATTTTAGTGCTGTGATTTATTACCACAGTGGGCTTACACTCTGTTTCTTTTACAGCACGTAGCCCCCACACGCACAACGGCAACATATATGTTGGCTTGTCACAGCAAGATGGCAGACTAAGAAGACTTCACGGCAGCTATTCCCAGAATCAAATCAGACAGGCCTCCATCTCTCCACGCTCAGCCCAGAGCAGTAGCCTCAGCACGGGGACTGCAATTAATAGAGCTCATAGTCAAGGGCTTTCTACTAGCAGCTACGAACAGACTGTTTCAAAGCCAGCCCAAAATTCAGTGAGATTAGTGCAGAGCAGCTTGGTGTCAAAACCTACCTGGTACACAAACCTGAAACGTGTCAGTGCCCAAGAGGTGCCAAACCGCTCCCCTTTTGCCCTTTCTAGTGCTGTTGCTAGTGGAAACTCAGTGAGTAGACTCAGGCAAAACCAGAACCGTCTTACTGATGCTAGCAAGTACATATCTGGCAGCTCTACATTGCTTCAAACTCCTAGGGAAAGCCACTCTCTCCAATTAGCCTCTCAGCAGTCTGTAGTGCAGAAACCTGCCAGTGCAGCTGTACAGATGCAAACATCAGCTAGTGCCCCTGCACGAAGAGTGTCTAAGCGTAAATCCAGACCCTCAAGTGTGTCATTTGATCGTGCCGTCACTAGAAACGTCCCCATCGAGACTGCAGCTGGGGAACCGTACCAGAACAAATGGCTTCCTGTGAATGTTAGGAACACCCAAGGAAGCTACATGCCACCTTCCACTTCCAACATGAAGGCGAGCTACACCCCCAGCTACGCCTCCACGGAGCAGAGGCCCAACAGTGGGAACCCTCTCCAGGCATCCTGGGGATTCGGCAACCCAGCCCAGGGAGCTCGTAACCTCCCTGTGTATGGAAGTGACACAGTGGGAAATTCTACTCTGCGCTTTGCCCCAAGCAGAACCTATGAGATCCCTGAACACTTTGGCGGCTATGCTATCAGGCGGCTCGGTGAGTTGAAGGAAGGGGTTGTCCAGAAGCCACAGACTGCCACATCTCCCCCAAAGCCGATGGCATATCTCAACCCAGGTAACTCTGAGCAGCTATATACCAGATGGATAAGACTCAAGCTGCATTCAAGAAAGCAGAACTAGAAGGTGAGCATCTTATCACTACTTGCAGTTCTGTTTTTTTGTGCCTGGTTTCTGAGGTGTCTCTTCTACCAACAGGTGCAGCAAAGTGGTCATGGATGAAAGTTTTCCTGAAATAAACTATTGAGTTGAAATTTTGTCTCCTGTCTTGACTTCACCTCCCAGTTGTGAGGTACTAGTAAAGCCAAAGCTTGTGCGACTGTGGACGTAGACCTGGTGCCATCTAGTGAGTAAACTAAAGACGAACTCTGTGGGAAGAAGCTCATTTCAAAACTCATTTTTGAAATGACTCATTCTCTCAAAACTACAGCGGCGGAGTATCAGCACCGCACTGTGCAGCAAAGTAATGCTGCTCCTCAAGGGGAACTTCTATTGCAGGGCAAAGCTTTAATTTCTTAATTACACAAGGGAGTGCTTAAAGGGCACTTCATCCGACATTATTGTAAACGCTTATTTCACTGTGTATTTTAGCCTGGATGATAACCAGCTAGCACTGCCCAGCCTTGATATTTAATCAAAACAAAGTACAACATGATAAATGTAAGCGATTATTATACTTGAGGCAGTTAAAAGAGCCATGCGTAAACACCCAGCTGAGAAAACGATGTGATCAGAGCCAGATCAGTTGAAACGTCTCAGTTGCTTCCTGTAGGGACAGGAGACTGGGCTAGTTACTTGCTGGAGATGATTTTTCTTTAATCAGCAGGATGAGGGTCCTCTGGCTTTCTTGTCCCATCTCCTCGACCGTGGCAACAATCCAGTTAGAAGTTACTACCATAGAAACGTGCCACTATTATGTGTAATGGTACAAAAAAATATGCAGAATTATACTAAATGAGTTGCCCTTCCACTCCATGGTAAACAATTGCATTTTTGTTCAGCACTTTCTAACATTCACACACTGACGAATGCATTGGGAGCAACTCGGGATTCAGTATCTTGCCCAAGGATACTTCGGCGAGCAGACAGGGATCAAACCACCAACCTTCCAATTAGTGATCTGCTCTACCTCCCGAGCCACAGCCACCCCAGCTACAATACAGGGACGTGGTCATCCAGATGTTCAGTGCCAAAAAACACCTAAATATGGCCGGAGGAGGCGGTGAACTGAACTGCAAACTGTGATTAGTGGGTTCACATCTATTATATTGTCTGCAGTAAGATCGTCTTCTCCGAGGCTCAGGCTTTCCTCGCTATATGCAGCCCTTAGTTTTTCATTAAAGTCTGCATGCACACAAGCCAGCTGTAAAATTTGAAGATTTAACTGAAAATGTAACATTTATAAAATCCAGCAACTGGCTAAAGATAGGCCCTGGTGCTAGATGCTACTTCAGGTACTAATGGCCCAGCCAGACACAAAGGCCAGCAATCAGTTCCAACTGTCTCCATATGAACAATCAGTCCTGAATGACTCAGGGCAGACAATCATAATAACAGTCACGTTACTCAACAGTTTTTCTTCTATGACTAAACAGAATCTCTCACCACTCCTCCTTGTGGAGGAGCCAAGGCCTGATGTTGGGATCAGTCTTTGAAGCTTTAAAGCTTCACTCCGCTGTTCTAAGAGCCCCCCCCCCCCCAATCCCATTATGTTTATTGAGCATAATGAATTGAGGTGAAAATGCTTTTACAGAAACTCTCATACCAATAAAGCACCTTTTGAATGTGAACTGACTGACAGAGACAGAGCGCGTGGTCAGAGATGTTGCAGAAAAGCCCAGTCTGCCCTCTTGTGGTTGAACTCGAGTGTTACGCTGGTGGAAATGCCTAATTATCGGATGCGCCTCCAGCAGCTGTGACGAAGTCAGCTAAGTAGACACAGGTGTGTGTTCCGGTGTTATCAGGCGGCATTTTTTATTGCAGTGTAGTGGCGCGCTTTTTATTTCATCTGTCTCCTCTTATTATTATTATTATTATTTTGCTTTATTTGAATCCATAGTTGCTACTTTCTTTAAAATCGTTACATTGTTCCATAGTTACAGTTCCATCCTCATTTACCTTCACGGTGGCATGTTACCATTTATATGATGACTCGATATAGCTACAGCACTGACTGCTTTAAATACAAAATTGATCGTTTGATTTTAAGCAGATTTATATGTGGACTAAATAACAGCACGGATGATTTAGATTTGCATTGCCGCGCAAAAGTCTCGCCACCTCGCATTTCTTTACATTTTTCTAGGAACGTGGGAAATGGATGTGGTGATTTATTGAAACACAAGCAAACATAGCTGGAAATGCACTATAGAAGGCAAAAACAGTTTGTACAGTTCAAATTGGCTTAAATATTTGATATGACAAACTTTATTCTTACTCCTGTTGCCTCCCACAGTCCAAAGACATGCACTAAGCCCATAGGTGTGAATTGTTGTCTGTGTCTCTGCCCTGCCACAGGCTGGCGACCTGTTTGGGGTGTACCCCGCCTCTCGCCCTATGACAGCTGGAATAGGCTCCAGCCCCCCGAAAAGGGTAAGAAAATAGAGCTTGAACTCTCTGAGGCAGCTTTCTTGTCATTTCTTAAAGTAGTCTTCAGGAATAGTTCTCCAGGCTTCTTTGTTCCGTGCTCTCTCACTGCTTCAGCACTTTGCTGCTGTGACCAGATGAGGGCACCGTGCCTTTAGAGGAGGAAGAGGAGCCGGCTGAATCAGAGCATAAAATAACTGCTGTGTGTTGGCTCCAACTTAAAGATTGTGTGTAAATCTGAAATAAAACGAAACACATGAATTCCTCAGTAGATGCACGCAAAACTCTCTGAAAGCATCGCAGCCCCGTTCTGATATTCTGCATGTGGACGCTGATCGCTTTAACAGCTGCAGATCTTGGCCATCATTAGTTACTTACTCATCTAAAATCTGTTGTACGAAAGAGGACGTGTTCCAGCGAATCCCTGACACAACATGCTCTGGAATCAATGCTGCCAGCGCTACTGTACATTGGAAGAATCTTTAGATGAGTGGGACGGGGCTTTGGGAGATTTGTTAGGTGCTTTGTTGATGTGATTATAACGGCTCGAGAATCTCTTTAGAGACCTGGAAAATTTCTGGCAGCATGTGTTTACTACTGGCTGTCAGGAGTGTTTGTCATGGCTCTTTGAAGAAGAAGAAAAAAATCCATGACAGATGTCTTTAGGCCTCAGCTGGCTTCAGGTGGCGGTATGAATGACGCTGAATGGGTTTGCAGATGAACTGGGGGTTGTTTTAATGGCTCTCTTCTTAGCATGGCACTGGAACATTAGATGTGGCAGGTAGAATTCGTTTTAGCATGCAGCATGCTGACGATTTATAACTGGCTCCATAAGTTTAGGTCTGTTGTTTCCCAGGCCCAGCCTCAGCTGCTTCCCCTTAAAGACAAACAGCGCGTCATCTCGATCAGCTCTCCATCATAAATGACTGCTCAGGCTTCGGTTTCTCTCTGGTGTCATTCAAAGAAGATTATTCAGACTTAAACTTGCCTAAAATGACCCCCAAATGTAACGTGTACAGTAACTGTGGTTGCTCTCAAAACCAGGCTTTGCAGTGACTTCTATAGCATTTCACTTTAATCCATAAATAATTCACGGTTATTGCAATATAAGCAAGTTCCATATATTTTTTGACATGCTACTTGCATTATGGCAGCGCAGCCTCAAGGATTACCGTAATGGCCTGTACTGTTGTGCCATTACCAGGAAATGACCTGAAGAAAGTGCAGCGAGACAAACTGTGAGCTAAAACCAAAGGCAGGACTGATGATATCATCTTAGAATAATCTCCTACAGACTCCTGCTCTACGTGTTCTCTCATTTTTGGTTTGGTAAGACGTACAGTGAAGCTGCCCTCACAAAGACGAGGAAGATTGAGGTTTAATTTTTACTGATATAGTGCCAGTTCTCAGCAACAGTGGACTGAAGGCACAGTCTAGCACAGTCTACTGTAAGGTGCGGTATCAGAGAGAGGACTACAGCAATCAGAGGATTCCCTGTGAAGGACTTGGTGAAAGTGGGGAGGAAGAACTCCCTTTTAACAGAAGACCTCCAGCAGGCTCAAGAAAGGGCAGCCATCAGCTGAGCTGTTGCTAACCCTCCCTGCCTCATGTTTTCTGGTAGGCTGATCAGATGATGTGTGACTGTTGCGACAGTCCCCAGAATCTCGTCCCGTGGCTCCCGGTTAGAGTGGGCCTCCACCTCGCGGGGTGGAGAACCTGCAGCATGTAAAACTGGTTCAAGTGTCTGCACCAAGCACACCAAGGCTGCAGAGCAGAACAAGGACTACCACTGCATTCTGCATGTTGCCTGCTCTATAGCTACTCCCACGAATGCGGTCTAGTTCTGTGGGAAACACTGTAATTGCATGCATGGGTTAAGCCGGCTGTAACGATCCAGAACAGCGATCCAGCATAGTCAGTTAATGTGCAACTAAAGGCAAATGAACACAATGATATCGATGAAGCTAATTTTTCGTGTGCTGCAGCCTGGCGTTGCTTCCAGGTGTTGCCAGGAGATAATTCCTCAACAAATCATGTGTTTTTTTTTCTCACCCCTTTTCCTCTCTGTGGTGGTGCGTTCATGCATGCAGGTAGGGGGTCAGTAAAGTTCTTGTTGCAGAACTTCAGCACGTAGCAAAAAAAGAGTGACTGCATTTAAAGTAGCAGGTAATTTAAAATCCAGCATTTCAAACAGCTCAGCAAATATAAGCAAAACACGTGCGATAACTTCACACAGAGAAAGGTGGAAGAGGGCAGATTTTCAGAGGTTTTTTTCTTTGGGTTGTGATAAAGTTTCACCTCTCATCTAAGAGTCAGAGACCCACTATCAATGACCCTCCAAGGGGACAACCCAACGAGGGTTTAAATATCTGTCACTCTCCATCAGTCGCTTTAGAACTGAAGGAGTCTGAAGGAGACATCTTCACGAACCAAAAGAAAACAAAAAAGTCCATTTGCCTTCTCTTCAAACACTCAACACTGCCATGACCTGGATGAGAACCTAAATGGACAAACGTGGAAGGTCGTAATTCACGTTCGATTGTGAAAACACTTGAAAAAACATATAATGATCATTTTGTGTGATTCACATGCTACAGTTGACAGTACCGCACTATGTTGGACTGGAACTAAGAATTATTTTTTCCGGAAAAATAAACAAATCGGCTGATGGTATTGCACTGATGATATGCACCTTTATTTAAGCAAAACATAAATCCTTTTTGATTAATGATCAATTTAAAAAAGCAGCGGAGGACGTCAGAAAAATGAGAACCGCTGTCAGCCAGTTTAAACTCAGGCTGACGATGTTTAGTTTCACTCATCACATATGCTATCTGTACACTGGCTGGGAGTTGGAAAGCAGCTACGACAGCACATGTGACATCTACTTGTATCTTGAATTCAAATTGACTAAATCCACAAAGAGCAGTAAATCTCAGAGACAGCAGCAGCTCAGCTGATCACAGTCTGTACACAAAGAAAACAAATCACTGGAGCCAACGAGCCAAATTATCATGTGACTCATGTCCATCATCAAACAATCATTTCTGCTTCAGTCTACGTGTTAAAATGTTGATCAGGCCCATGTTTATCCTCTTCATTAAAAGGGACATTCTGCCAGTTTTACATATTCACTGTTGCGAGTACTACTGAGCCTTTAAAAGCAGCTGTTTGAGGTCTCCCATGGCTATAACAGCACCCAGGCTTGATGCCGTCTGGGTAAACCTGGAACGGACTTCGCCAGAAGATCTGAAAAAAACACTTCACATTTGAAGAGTGAGTGTGTAGAAGGTGGGGTGGTTCTAAGAAAGAGCGGAGGAGCTGCATTATGGGAAATGTATAGGACTTAGACTGATGGAGCTTCTACTACTTCTTGGACATACAATACTAAATTGATCAGTGAGCCTTTAGAGCCCTTTAAGATGCACTGTATGTAAGAAAGGTGCCCTATAACTCTATATCTCTGACTTTAATATGATCAGAGTTCATGGATGATCTCTGGGACTTAACTACAGCACTCTGGTTTATTTCCGATCCACTGCCTTAAAGCATTTCACCCCACCCCCCACCCCTAAACTGTGTGTAAAGGAAGCCGGGACTTTACTTTTTTCTCCAACTTGATCTCAGTGAGATTTCCTGAATAAATAATATTAAAGTAGAACCACATCAAGAAGTGGCAGCAGGCTTTGGAAGTGTAGTTGCTGCCACATTTAGCTCATGCCGACTGCGTTTTGTTTTTATGGATGTTATTTTGTCTCCCCATTGAGGACGACAATGGAAGGAACTGAAAACTTCATAATTCTGTCAACTGAAGCTAAATAAATAAGGATGCTTTTTTTTTCCCCCTACCTTGTAATTTTTCACATTATGCCAGGTTCTCTGTAAAGTACACTTTTTTTTCTCCTTCTTGTCAGTTTCGGAAACAGCAGATGACACCGAGATGATATTCTGGAGGAGAACTCAGCT
>JAVDPK010002325.1:58978-91983 GCA_034780415.1 Cichlasoma orientale
GAGCCAGTTTCATCATAATGTTTGATGGTCTTTGCGACTGCACTTGAGGAAACTTTCAAAGTTCTTGAAATGTTTCCAATTGACTGACCTTCATTTTTTTAAAGCAATGATGGACTGTTGTTTTTCTTTACTTAGTTGAGTAGTTCTTGCCATAATATGGATTAGAACATTACTCAAATAGGACCATTCACTGCATACCAACTCTACCTCCTCACAACTGATGGTCTCAAACACATTAATAGTGCAAGAAATTCAAGAAATTAACTCTTGACAAGGCACAGCTGTTAACCCTTTAAAACCGGGCGATCACCGCCAATTCACCTGTTACCTGCCCTTACTTGCTGTGAACAGCTGGTTACCACTGAACATATCACCGCTGAGACGTCAAACATACTTTGAATTACCGTAATTGCGTGACCATTTGTTCTATCGGAAAAATTCAAAGATGAGAAATTGCGCTTCACACCCAACATAGGGTTATTATGGTAATTGTTGCCGGAAGTCCGCGAACGGCGTGACATTTGAAGTACGTTCTGCCACCCACGACAGGTTCGGTATTAAAGGGTTGACTGAAAGCCATTCCAGGTGACTACCTCATAATGCTGACTCAGAAAATGCCAAAATGTGCAAAGCTGTCCAGAGGTGCCTACTTTGAAGAATCTAAAATCTAAAATCTATTCTGGTTTAACACTTTGTTTACTAAATAATTCCATATGTGTTTCTTCATAGTTTGGATGACTTTAGTGTTAATCTACAATTCAGACAATTTCTGAATAATGAAAAACCCCTGAATTAGAAGGTGTGTTCACACTTTTACAAAGGATTTCTAAGACATACATTTTACTTGAGACAAAGTATCAGATGTAACCAGGGCTTAATGTAGAGCTTTTATTTATACCTGAGTATTTTTACATTGTTGGATTATTGGTTTTACCTGAAGTATTTGTATACATCTTTCACCACTGCTGAAGGTTCAGGTATATCTGTGTTTTCTCACCTGATTATAGTTTATTTTTGATTTTTTTTTGAGTAATTGCTCAGACCTTGTGTGATTGCCATTTCTAATCAAATACAGAGGCACAAAGGTCAGAGGGAATTAGTCCCCCACTGTCTAAAAATAAGCTGCTTTAATCAAGTTGCAGATGGCCTGATAAGCAGCAAAGTGGCATTATGGGCCAGTCGTGTGGCGTAGCTGAGGCATGTCAGCGATAACATCTGCACCTCATCTCTAAAGGTGTCACCGTGTCTTTCATGTCAGGTGAGAGCGTTGACATTCTGCCACATCCAGACTGTGTGTGGGTGTGTGTGGGGTCCTTCCAGTCCTTTCTGCTGGCAGGGGGGCTAACAAAGATGCATACAGAAACGTCATACAAAAAGATATGGACACCTCTGTACACGCGCTCACGTGCACCAGCCATGACAAGTGTTGGGCATGAGATAGCACTGATGTCTGCCAGTGGAAGCCTACATTTTCAGACTCGTTATCTCCTGAGCCTTCTGCCGATAATTACAGCCATTCCCTTCTTTCAGACTCGGTCGCACCAAAGCTGCCAGTCTGCGCAGCTCAAGCCAGAGGAATTATCACCCGGGCCATCGCAAGAGGGAGCACAGCAAGGTCAGGCCCCGTGTTCAATTTCACTTTTGATTCCAGTCCACCTTTCTTTCTCCTCTACCACTTATCCACTCCTCCCTCCCGACCTACCCATGCCGTCGTTGTTGAATTTCACTTCAGGCCTAACCTCTATTTCCAGGACAACCACTGCTTTGACACTCATTCATTTCCAATCCTGCAGAGTGGTCAGCTGAATGGAAATTGACGATTCAATTTTTGGAAAGAAACTCAAGAGTCCTTTTGGAATTGACTCTCCCCTCCTGCACGGGTGCCCATTCTGCCACCCCCCTCTGGCCCCCCCACCGCTCGCTATCTTCGTCCTGGTCTGCTGAGTACAGCCAATTTCTCCGCTTGTATGGAGACGTGGGCGCGATGGCTACCGCGGCTTAAAAATCCACCCTGCAGCTCACACAGACCTCTCTCAGACACCTTTTCTGCATGCCCTCTCTCATCACTAAACTGCCGTCAAACAAGCAAACATTTAAAACCAAAGGGTTTCTTCTCAGCATTGCTCCCAGCTGGATGTTGGGTGGCAATTTAAAAATGATCTATGCAAATGTAATTTCGCTGTGTGTCATCCAACACAGCCAATTAATGAGTGAGCTTCCACAACCCAACTATAAATTAACAAGGCTAGATATAACAGCTAGATTAATGTGTTTTTCTGGCACTTGCCTAATTGCTAGAAGACTCCGGTGGGGCTAGTGTGAGCTGCCTCGTTTCTACATGTGATAGAGTAGGTTTAGACAGAGAAGGATAAACGCCTGCATCAAATCTATTTATCATTTACATGAACTTTGTTGCTTCTTCTATCGTTTTTTTTTTTTTTTTAAAGTGAGGAAAATGTACATAAAGAGTCACGGAAAGCTAGTTTGTCCACTGGGAACTTGTATTTACTTGAACAAATATTACTAGTATCATTTGTTAGACTGAGCTCAGTCTGAAGGACGTCATTTGCTTTAGTCAGACTCAGAAATTTATTAATGGAAAACAAATCCATAAGTGGTCAGAAGGGCATATGTGCAGTGATGGCGTATCTGGTAATGAGAAATGAGTGTTCAAGGCAGAGTGAAAAGTCAGTAAGAGGTAAAGGGGTAAAGGGGGGGGAAGGGAATGGGTAACTGTCTGTCTCAGCTGGAGGAAGGAAAGAAGAGAGTGAGAAAGACAGAAAACAAGCTTGAGGATCCAAAAGAGAACATCACCAACAAGGAGTTCTTTTGTTTTGCCCTTCTTAACCAATAGTTCTCTTCGCCAAGGGTGAGAACGCTAATCCGCTGTGGAATGGGGAGTTGTGAGGATTTACTCTAAGTATCCTTATTAGTGGGAATTCACTGATATGGGGGTGGGGAAGAACTAAAGTCAGGGGTAGGGGGTTATGGTGAAAAAGAAGAGGGCAGAATGAACAGGGAGGAAGAGCAGCAGGGACGTAGTGTGTATTCTGAATACACTGTAGGTGCCATATGAATCTTTAATGCGGGGCTTAATGGTAAGGGAGGGAAGCAGGGAGGAGTGGAGAATATAAAGAGTGTGAGGGAAAAAGAAGTGGATTCTCAGAGGAGGTTACTGAGCCCCCCATATCACAACACTCCTGTTAAGTGCCAGCCGCCCAGGATCAAACCTAATTCTCCACACCTCCAACTCTACCAGCTGTAGAAGATGGTGACAAAGGACAGACTTGCCTTTGTCATTTAAAACAAACAGAGATGGGTCAGATATGAAGACAAAAATGGATGAAGGATCGTTCCAGGTGATAAATTTATTAATTACTTTTGTTAAAGACATACCCTGCTGGAAGCTTGGCCATGCTACATTACTTTAATTACACGCACAAGAGCCTAATTAGTTGTATCTGTTGTACCAGAGGCTAACGTGCACCCAATTAGACCCAAATCAAAAGGATCGTACAGTCAGATGAGGGGACTCTGTGCTTCTTTGTTCTTGCACAGTATTATTTAACTAACAGAAGAAAGTAAAGAGGGCGCTTAACTTTCCAAGTTGCTGATGTCATGATCATCCCTGCTATCGTTAAAATAATTAAAGACATGTTCTTGTGCGAACGGTTGGCTGCCTGGCTTGCCAGCGTCCCCGTCCCTTTGTCTGAGTTGGCTGATAATAAACGCCAAAGTGGAAAAAAATTATTCGCGCATCCATAGACTGTTAAACAACACAGCTTACAACTGTGGCATTTATGCAACAGTTTGAGGATTAACACTGGCGAAGTACAGCCTGCAGAGTCAGAGCCACCGGCTGGTTCCCACAAACAGCAGCAAAAGAAGTGGACGACCGTTTAAAGTGCGGTAATTGTAGCACAAATGTTACTTCTCCTGCAAAGAAGGGATGACATTAATTGATCATTTAAAGAAGGAGTCTTGTCGGTAGTGCTTTTGCTCTGTGGTAACTAACTGTCAAGCAGGTCCTCAGGGGAGATAAGATATAACCTTATAAAAAACATCTCACATGGGGAGTGCAGAGTTTAAATGATTAATATACAAATGGCTTTTCTAATGGCTTGATGAACAACACACACACACACACATGCTCACGCATGCATGCACACACGCACGCGTGCAAAACAGAATGAGAACTTCAACCGCTTTGGAAATACATGTACATCAAAGTCTTTTCTTCATTCCCAGAAGAACAGCCTCCCTCCGCAGTGGGGCAACTGATCCCAGAAACTTCCACATCTATTGCAAAAAAAAAAAAAAAAAAAACTTTCAACATTCAGTACGGCAAGGTTCTCCTTCCCTCCCTTGTATGAATTTACTGCATTTCAGAGCGCACATATCGGTCTCCTGGGGCATTGCTACAGCAGAGTCAGAGGGAGACGGTATTGTTGTGATTCATTTCTGCACGTTTCCCTGTTAGCTGTTAACAACTTTGTAGGTCTGTTCTACTCTACATTTGCTCCCATAAGTCAATGAAAAGCAACTGGAGTGCATCACAGTCATGGTTAAATGGACTCCTGTAGTGTGTTTTTTTTTTTTCCCCAGCTGCAATTAAACGGGGTTGCCGACTTTCAGCTATCAATCGGAGTAGAGTGAGTTTTCGAAGCATTGGTGGGGTGATGGGGCGGGAGGTGGCTGTAGATGCCCTAGGAGAGGTAGGGAACCAACGCCCTATCTCCCACAGGGAGCTATCCCTGGGGGCTGGGGTGGAGTAATACTATCTGAGAGGGTAGACAGTTAAATTATGCTGATTTTAATTTTTAATAACCAGGGAACCAGGTGGGGTTTTTTTTTCCTATGGTTGCCTATTTCTATATTTTGTTAAGCTACTTTAATAATTAGAGAAATCACATTCTGCATATAGTTAAGGGAAACATCAATGTGCATAATATCAGAACTGCAAACAAGCTCAGAAGAAATCTGAGATAAAAACCTTGACATGAGTGGAAACTATTTCTGACTTTGGTGAATGAATAACACTTTTTACAAACAGTGATATAAAAATGCCCTGAAAGCCGGAAAAAAGCTCAAGAGTCACGGCTATAGCTGCGTATGTGTGCGACAGCTCACCTGAAGTGAAGGAAAGTACACGTCTTTACAAACGTTGTGCTTGAATGCATGCAAATCGCTTTGGAGGTAGTCATATGAATGCTGCTGCTGTATGCCACATGTATTTAATAAACTCAATAAGGAAAGATTTCTATAAACAGCTGCATGCAAGAATCCCAACTTCAGCACCGGTTAACGATTTTGTAAAAAAAAAAAAAAGAAGAAAAAAAACCCCCTGGATTTTACATTCTGTACTGGAGAGTGACAGGTAGTCAATCTGACGTGTTACAGAATGTCTTTATTGCTGTAAAATTGTGTTTCTGTAGAGTAGACACTTCAGTATGCAACAGTCGTAAAATTTTAGCACAAAATTAACGAGGCAAAAACCGACATGTATGAAAGGGGGCTTTGTGATTTTCAAGAGGCGTATGTATTCAGCTCCAGGCACGCAGACTGTGTCTTGCATGTTTCATGTGGCGTTCACTGACCAGTGCTAAAACGGGAATGTTGCAAAAGCCCGAACTTCATACTCCGTCCTGCATGCAGAGAAACCCCATTTCAGCCCATATAGCTGTTTTTTAAATTAGGGAGGGGCTTTGAAATTTCCTCTTATTTGGTATGAGATTTATTTGGACAGTCAAAGAATGTGCTACAGAGACTAAAAGCAGTTGTCTGACTCCAAAAGCATGACATTTGGCAACCCTGGAGTTACAGCACAAATGCTAATCAGAAAGCGCTTTTCTGAGTACCCACATAAACGTCAGATTCCCGAAGACAACTTATCTGATTTAATGCGGGTTTTTTCTTTTCTTTCTTTTTTTTTTTGTTGAAGAAAAGTGAAATGCGCAGAGTTATCAAGAGGCACAAATAAATAAGTAGCTGTACGGATGCACATGTGAAAGTGCAAAGAAGTTAATGTTAATAATAAGTGGCATCTGGTGGAGCTGGTCCATTTTCTTGATTGGTTCTATTCTGCCTCTGCAGGAGACATGCTGGGCTTGAGGCCTTGCAATCCACATCCTGAATAGCCCCTGACAAGTCACATCTGAGTGGTAAGAGTGGAAGGAGGAATGAGGTGGTGGTGGTGGTGGTGGTGTTGGGGGTGTAACTACTGATTGTTACCATGGCAATGGTAGACCAAGGATCAGGAGGTTAGATCACACGGCGTGCAGCCCTTGATAGCTGCGTGAGGACACACGTGGGAGATATTCCAGAGGTTTATAATCACTGTCAGCCAGAAGCTCAAGTGGTCTATGCACACAAATGTGTATTTACGTCTGCACGTGTGTGTGCACGCGTGTGTGTGTTTGTGTGCACACAAGTGTGCTCCAATCTTCCTGGGAAACTCATCTGGCCTAAGCTTCCAACTGACAGCGAAATCCTAAAATCCTACCTACCAGCTTTCTCATGAGTGACAATCTTCTCTCACTGGTCCCTTGTGGCTTCTTACTTTTTGACGAAAGAAAGAATAATAAAAAAAAAAACATTTTTTAAGAAAGCAGGTTTTGTGATTCTAACAAGGCATGGTCTGTGTTGAGATAATAAAAACAGACAGCTATGCTGCTGCACAATAATCCAACATTGCCCGTGCTTTCTTATTTCCCAATCAATAACTGGTATATACACCAACAGCAGCTCTAAGAGTTATGCAACATGCATTCAGGATCAAATCAATGCCAGCTTGCTTTTAAAAAAAAAGAAAAATTAATCATTATTTAGCTGTGGTACGCTCATTGAGTTGCTCCACTCATCAACTTAAACAGTGAATTTTCATTAGGAGGCACTTAATAAAGACAGGCGCGCTCAGAGTTTCTCCCTGGGTGGGTGGGTTGTGTCGATCAGGCCGAGTTAATCTCTATCACAATAAATAACATTGATTACAAATGCTAAATGCTGAGGGGAGGGTGTTAAAATGAAAGTGCAAAGGAGGATTGGGTTTAGAGATGACAAGAGAAGTGGAAATGAATAATAGGAGATTGGCTGGGATTTATTATGAGAAAGGGCGTGAGGGAGACAGAGCATAAGAGATGGCGAGTGTGTGTGTGTGCATGTGTGTGCAGCGGGAAACTAAGCAGGGTAGTTGCAGTCACTCCTTTAGGAATATCGGATTCTCAGTGAGTCACAGCGAGACCACTAACAGACACACTGGGCTTTTCTGGTAGGACACATGCGAGTCTTTAACATACACAGAAAAACAGCATTGGCTCACGTTTCCTTGGCAGAGGTGAAAATTAAAAAAAAAACAAAACAAATCAAACCGAACCCGTAACGACAGCGCCGCCGCTGAAAATAATCTGCGGTGCTCACTTTGGGTGAAGAAGCATTTTCTCGCAGACACAGTTCAACCGAGGGTCACGGTAGCAGAGACGAATGGTTTTCAGCTAAATCCAATCCTGAGCTGCTACAATGACTTCTTGACAGCAGGGAAAGTACCAGAATTATACTTGGGCTCTGCACAAATGAGACGTTTAGTTTTACTTCTGTCTATAAAAAGGAGGAAAAATGGTGTTAGTATGCAGCTCTCATCTAATTTATCTTCTTATGCCGAACATAAGTTACTTCTCTGTTAATATCATTCACTTATAAACGTACAGTTATTCGGTACAAGTGGGGAAAAATGGAATCTTCTCTAGAGCTACGACCTTGCACAGCTTAATAGATCTTTTCGACATTTGCCACCTTGGTATGCTGTCTGGATCTGTTTACAATGCAGCATGCCCAACATTACAAATCGGGGATTGCCTGGCTGTTGTCAGGGATTATCGGCCCGGTCTTTGGGTTTTTCATTAAACTGCTATGTCTGAAAACAACAACACATGAAAAAAAAAAAAAAAGGCTGCATTTTAGGAGAAAAGAGCATCACACTCAGGAGACACACTTAAGCAAATAAATAAAAAATAATTTTCAGATGTCATTGATAGTGCTGTGCTTCCTCATGAATAAATAAATGGGCTGTCAGAGTGAACTGACAAAGACATGCGAGCTTTTGTATTTTTATTTATTTTTTTTAAGAGTCACATTGACGCTTTATGGGGAAAGCATAAATCAAGAAACTGCCTCTGACCACAAGGTGGACATCATATACAGTGTTTTTTTTTAGCTTTAATATATTTAATATCTAAGCTCTTTATCCTATATAGGACTGCAGTGTGATTTTGTTTGACACCGCAGAGAGTGGAATCCTCTTACTTTCGTCTTTATGAGGTCAGCAGTGGAAATGGACAGAGTTCAGACAGATGGGGCCCGAGGGAATGAGCAGGGAAAGGAGATAAAAAGTGGGGAGGAGCATCAAAGCAAGCAGAGGATAAAGAACGCATTGGGTGGCTAGACAGAAATATGTAAAAATTTACAGGCAAAGATGACAGACAATTAGGGGGAAAACTGGGAATGGGGTGTATGAGAGATTAAAGGCTTCGGCATGCTTAAATCAGAGTGCTGTCTCTATGGCGTACAGTGTTCAATTTTCCGACATCACAAGCGGGGGAGTTTGCGTCCAACTATTTTAGAAACTATCCAAAACAAAGAAGAAGAAAAAAAAACAAAAAACACACTGACATTTACATTCAATCCAGAAGCAATTGGTCAGGCAAGCAGAGGCATGATTTGAACTTTTCCCTCCTTCTTGACACAAGTACTTCAGTCCCATTTCGCATGTGCAAATGACAGCCTCTCTCCTCTGACTGCCTGTGAGGAAACATTTTCCAAAAGCATGCACCATTTGAATGATTATCGCACCTTACCCCTCTCTGTGATGGCAGCTTTCTCATACTGCCTTCAAGTGCAGCTGTTTGGAAGAGGGGGAAAAAAAAAAACACTTTTGCCTTCAGACTTGGTCAGACTAAATGTCATACAAACAAGTGTGTTTGGAGCGTAACTTGACCTTAAAGACACTTAAAGCTTGGTTTCATACTCTAGGAGCCTTCACCACGGTCACAGTCCTATCTTTCAGTTTTTGAGAATGTGACAACCAGATTCAGATTCAGTGACTCAGCCCCGAAATTTAATGGGTTCTTCCTTTTGTGCGTGTTCCATCCTTTCAATACGACTGGCCCGGCAGTTTCTGCATAATTTTGCTGACAGCCACACAAGCGGCACTGACAACATACCAACAATTTGGTAGAGGAATTGAATTCTCAAGTAAATAAGCAAACCTTTAAAGTTATTCTGTAGTTTGAACAAATATCATCAGGTGTTATTTCTGGACAGGTTAACATTTAGAGCTCCGTATGCAGTCTGTGTAGCTTTTGAGCAACATTTACCAAGTAACCCACCAAGTGTCCTCGGATTGTGATGCAAAATTTTAAAAAATGTATGTGACATCAAACCAGGAAGCAGAGCCCCGAACATAAAACCAAACCAGAATGTCTCCAGCAAAATACCAAAACCTGTTCTAACGTTGGAAAATAGTTTCCCCATGATGATCTGCACAGAAACAAGAAGCTAGTTTATTTTATTGAATTTAAACGCTTTAATCTGAGCTTCACCTTCCAACTGTCGCCAATAGCAGAGGTAGCATTTCTGCTATCAGGACTCTAACTTGCATGGTTTCACATTTTGCACATTGAAGAAAGTTGATTACTTTTATTATAGGCATGCGGACACGCAGGATGGAAAATAATGTTTGCTGTAAAGAGTGGAACAGTGTAGCATCAACTGTGCAATCATTTACTGCCCTTCAGTAGGAGTTTTTAGTCTGTACTTACTCTTTGAAAGTGAGAGTGGCAATGTTCTGCTCTGCAAGGTACTAATTTTGTTGACTTCCTCTTTGCGTAAGGTGATTAAGGGACAGATTTCCCATCATTCACAGAGGAAAGGAGTCCCACTTAGCTGCACCTTCTGACCACGCCATCTCCTCCTCAAGTGCTGTGTACTTCAGCCCCTTTTCTCATCTGCTGTTAACTCTGCTTCCCCCCGAACATTGATGTGGGCACTTTTTTGTAGCCCAGGCCACGGGGTGCTGTGTAAAATATGACTAGTCACCAAGTGCTGTCTGTACTGAAGCTTTGATAAAAAGTGCCTTTTTTCCACTTCGCTGCTCAGATCTGCAGGAACCCGTCTGCTCCAGAAACTGTACCACGCTCCCACCCCCCACCCCCACCCCCTCGCCTCACCCCTCCACTCTCGCTGCCTCTTTCTTTTAGAAATGAAGAAGGGCTAGTCACCATCCTCGGGGCAAGAACACAGCCCTGACAACTATCTCCTCCCTGCGACAAGCAATCCCTCTCCGCAGGGCTGCCCAAAGAAAAGTGTTGATGCTAACAAAATGCATGACAGCCACTCACTTATGTTAACAGCCACTGCACACAGAAGAGCAGCGTCCCTCTGCCTGAATCTGGTTTTATTTTCAATCACCCCGTCTAACATCTGAACTTTGCAGTCCCGTGGGTGAGGGAGGACAGCTGACAGTGAGCCAGACAGCTCCTCTCCACCAGAGGTTTGAACTCTTTGTCCTGCGGGGAGGGAAAGGGTGTGCCGGCCGGGATCACGGGGGTAGAGGAAGTGCTGGCTAGGGGGTAGATTCTTTTAGCAGAAGGGGGAAATTGAGGGGACTAGGGAGAAGAGGGCCATCAATATCCTGTCACGGCTGCCTGGGAGAGCAACTTCTGTGGAAATGCTGAGATAACACAAGAAGTTTACTTATTTGATTTTTAATTCACCGTGGAATACACAGCTGGGGAAAAGTTGGCTTTATGTCCACTTAAAGACACAAGTGAGAAGCCGAGGAGGAATCAGTGTCGCTGTACCTTCGCGGATAGAATAATTAGGAGGAGGAGCAGTAACTGTATGTCATGTTCACTTCAAGACTTGCTCGTGTTATTCAAAAACGAGCAAACGGTTCTCCGTGGAGCGAACCTCACGAACAAATCTGAGAGCACAAATTAAAAGGTTTCAGGCAGGTCTGAAGAGGAATTAACAGCCTCCATTTTGGTAAACATCATTTAAAGAAGAGTAGATTGTTCAAATTCTACAGTTTTTTTTAACACAAGTATTACTCATTACTCTGATTTCCCTTTCCCTTCACTCATTCACTCCGGAAACACGACATGTTTATTCCACCGCAGTTTATTTTCTCATCATTTTATGAAACACAGCGCCCGAAGACTGTGACCTGTTAGCGCAGATATTTTAGAGATAAATTTCTTAACGGGAAAATAAATTGTGCATCAAACCTGTCAACACTGGTAAAAGGGCAGAGACAGTTTCCACAGACCGTTACACTTCAGCACTTTTAATGCGCGCTAAGACGATGAGACTGGAAAATTAAAATCCATATCAGTTACTTTTAGTCTCCTCTGACCCGTGAAAGGGAGCACCGTTTTAAAATATCACCCAGTAGGTGTGCATCATTAAAATGCATCGCTGTTGTTCTGGGGGGCAACTTAAGACTGTTGAAGGATAAATGTATGTTCTGTAATTTCGCAGGAATGAAAATTGAAAACGAGAAAGCCAGGCAGTGACACAAAGCCAGCCATTTCTTTTAGAAGAAATTACCTCGCAGGTGTCAGCGCTTGATTCACTACACACTCACATGCTTTCCCAAAATCCCCCCTTGCATTATTATTTAAAACGATGATCAAACATCTTTATTTCCTAGAGATCCCAATTCCACTCCCGTCTCCCATCTCTCTTGTCCCTCTAACAAAATATTACAATGAAGCGGTGCATTTCTGGAGAGCGTTCACACAGGGCTCAATAAAGCCATGGGTGCATCTCCCACATCCCATTTAGGATAGCAAAGAGTGGGCTTTGGGGGCCTCCCTCGCTCACAGCAGACACTGCTGTAGTTGGTTTTTCCTTTTCTTTCTGGCAGTGATCATGTGGGACATTCCAAGTTTGCATCAAAGAAGTCTGAGCTCTTTGCGAATGCAACACAGCGCCTTCTGCTTATGAAGACCGCAGAGACTGAGCCCTCTAACTAAAAAACAAAAAACAAAAAAACAAATCACAGTAAAAACACGAACATCAATTGTTTTGATCAGCTCAAGCAGATGGCAGGCCAGCTAGCAACATATCACACTTCCAAACAAAGGCTGGTTTTATTTTATTCATTTTGGACTCTGTTTATTGTTTGGCTTTGTTTACACATTCAGAAAATTAAATCAAACACTAATTTCCTTATGTAGGCTCCCCAACTATAATCTTTATCGTCAGTGGTGCAAGTGGTAATCAACCAAAGGTACCAATATCCCTCTTTAAAGATATCTCATTGCCTGAGAATGTACTTCTAAGCACGAAAAGTATTTTTCCTGCAGAGGAATGGCCTCTATACCCGATTTCTAATGTTATCTGGCACTTTGAGCAGTATTAATACCGTTAAGCATTTTACAGTTGAAGACAGTCGAGGTTGAGCTCATTTTAAATACTGTCAAGCAATTCCCAACTTTACCCTCAGAAAGGCCGTTTTTATGAATGTTATTAGTTACTCTCTGGTCATCAGCATTGTTAATCCAGTCTGGATCACCTAATTATTGTTTGTAGTATTTGTTCCTAATCCTAAAAATTGTCAATGCTTTTATTTATTTATTTTACTTAAACCCATCCATCCATATCTGATCATCCCTCTATTTATGATCTTTCTGCAAACATTTGGGTCAGTGTTTATGCTTTTAAAGTTGCTCTATAAATAAATTAACTTGACCATGGAGCTTTTCATCAAAAGCTTTGCTTCTAATAAACAACACTGCAACGGCACAATGGATAATAACACATAACCAGCTGTGAGAACAGGATTAGCTGCAACAATTGGTGATTGTTGCAGGATGCAGTCTATACATTTTGTTAAACCCCTTAGGCAATCTTGTGATTTTTGACGCCCTACATAAATGTATAATTTGATTTTAACAAAGTGGGAATTTGTGCTTAATGAGAATAGGAAAAGAATAACGCTGGAAAATTGAGAGTACATGGAAGTGACAGAGCAGATGAAGTAAGTCCTGAAGTCAATTGAACTTTCACATTTCTAACTCACACATATGACCAATGATGTTTGTTTTCTCCCTCATTCACTCCATTCATTCCAGCGAATTACAATTGCAAGGAAAACACCTACCGGACAAAAGATATTCCCAGTCCAATTTCTCTCTCCTTATCTTGGGCCCCCACTTTCTCAGAAGGCAATCAGAGGGCCAAAGAGGGTATTTGAACAAATCTACAGTAAAGCAGCGATACAGAAATCACAGTAGGAAGGGGAAGTCACAACTATCTGGCTCCCTTTGATCAGGAGGAATGGTGGATTAGAAAGGATTCTCCAGAAGTTTCCACTTAATCCGCATAAAATTTACCCACCAGTAAACATTACAGCAAAAATCAAGACTACTTAACACCCAGGTTCCTCCACTGCATCAGGCAGCATCGTTCCCGTCTCGGACGAAATTTCTCCATAGCAATGCCCCACTAAACACTGGCCAGTATAGCTGTCACTTTGCACAAAATAAAAAACATCTTTAGCCTCTGTCTCATTCCTTTTCCAGTGATTGATGCTGTGCCACTGAAACTACCAGGTCAAGTTTTCCACTGTGTCTTACGTGTGGATTTCTGAGAGAGAATCAGACAAAGAGTGACAAGAAAAACATTTCTCCAGGGGTGTTAACTATTGAGAACTGTGATGTTTTCTGCCTACAACAGCCCTCCGGCCTCTTTTGAACTTTAAGTGTCACATCTCCAGAAACAATTTGAGATTGTGGTGGGAATATGTTTGTGTGTATGTCCTCTGGGGGAAAGTATTATGTCTGCAGGGGTGGACTGATGAAAAAGGCATGCCGACTCTGTTTCGGAGTCGTCAATCACCTTCGTGTACAGTAAATGATTTTTCAACAAGCTCCAGGGTGATGGATAATCAGAACGAAAGGGTGGGCTGAGTGCTCCTCTCCTTGTTTTTCAATGGGCGGCAGAGAAGGAAGAGAAGGTCCCTACATCACAGCGCTCTTGTTGTGCTGTGCACGTTTTTTCATTTGGGCGCTAACGTTAAATGTAACGCCCTGGGCCAAAGCTATGATGGATTCCCCCTTCTGGCAGCTTCCCTTGTTTCAAAGGAACACTCAGGATGAGAGAAGGGAGGAGGAAGGGGAGGCGGTCGGGGTGTCTGGGGACAGAAGCCCCATGTCGAATAAGAAGCTGCCAAATGGAGCCTCTGCAGCTCTTCATCAGGGCCGGTGGTCCTGGAGGGGTGGCTGCTCCAGGCAAGTTCTAAAAACTGCAAACCGGGCAACACATCTGTGCAGCTGGGTTCCCTCTGCGGCACGTAGCACGCAAAGCCATCAGCAAGAAGAATGTGGATCACAGACAGAAATGAGAAATTCAAAGGGGAAACAGAGATGGAGCTAGTCAGAAACAGAGGAAAGTTGAGGGTATGTGCGGCTTCTGATTCCAGATACTGAAACCGAGACTTTCTCTCCCCCTCAGCATCAACCACATTGAGCTGAAACCAAAAGCAGCCCTCCAAAGGCGCCAAAGGAATGCAAGGCAAAACACCACAAATCTCTCTGCAATAATTCTTCTTGTCTCTTACCAGCTGTATAGCACACACGGTGTGTCTCTATTTTCACTCAGGCATAATTAAAACCCACTGTTTACTTTGTTTAGCATCAATTAAGATGATTCACCGTCTGGTGTGAGGACTTTTGTTGCTTGATGGCATTGTTGTCGCAGCATCTCTGTCTCGCTGTTGATCAGTCCAAGAAATGCATTCAGAAGTGGGGCAGCAGTTTGTGCTGACATCTACTTTTCATACGATGTTGTTTGCCTCCCCTCTCCAA
The DNA here is from genome assembly GCA_034780415.1 of Cichlasoma orientale. NCBI lineage: Eukaryota > Metazoa > Chordata > Actinopteri > Cichliformes > Cichlidae > Cichlasoma > Cichlasoma orientale. The sequence continues at coordinate 73,843 of JAVDPK010002325.1, forward strand.
CCATGTTCATATCTCATTTGCCAGCAACACTCTCATTCTGTTGTCATCAAACCTCTTCAAAAATTTAGCACAATGTAGCAGGGCTGCTCTCCCAAACAATGCATTAAACATAAAAGCTAAATTGAAAGACGCTTTCCCGCACAGGCTTTTGATGTCGACTGAATTCTCACGTAGGAATTACCGACAGACAAACATTTTTTTGAAAAGAAAGAATATTTACGTAATCATTTCATTTTTTTGTTTGTTTTGTTTAGTTTGAGTGGAAAACCTTCCATACTGCCAAAACTAGCAAAGGCCTGGGCCAAATGTCCCAGACTAGCTGATGAAAATAAGGCTTTTAACCAGCAGCAAACTTCCAGGAGACTCGTGAGACTTCGCATATGGTTGCTTCGGTGTTATTCACACTGCACAAGCAAAACCTGCACGCTGCACGCCGTCTGTGTGATGCGCGAATTACTTAAAGCCCACATTTTAAGAGCTAATGCCCGAACAGCGCCAGAAGTTGCGCTGACCTCATTTGTAAGACCAAATTTAATATATTCATCTCACATTTTACGACAAGCCACATCCACCAATTTGTGCATATTGTACTTGCGGACTCTGATCTGCAGCTCTTTGTTCGCCGCATATTCATAATGCGCTGATTTATTGGTAATTACGCAGTGATTTTGGTTAAATCGCCGCGCCGCCATTTCTGTCAACACGAGCAATGTCAGCTTGTTTAATAACCAAAAAAATAGGATGAGACACATGATTACAGTATGTTCCCCATAGCGGTAACACCCTAGCCTAATATGCATATGTGCGAAGCTGTCTTGTATAATGGGAAAAGTGTGACCTTAAGTTTCATCGCGGTAATCATGACCCCGTCCAGGATTTCCATTTAAGAATATCTGTCTCGTTATATTATGGAATGCAATCTGTGCATGGAGAGATAAAGTGGTACCAGGTCACACACTCAATATCTCATCATTATGTAACAACAGGGAGTGCAGTCATTGCTCTCCGCACACTTGCCTGCATGTGCGCACACACTCTTTCTCCCTCCAGATTACAGTCAAACTGGCCCCCTTCACATCAATTTACAACCCAGAAACACACACACAATACACAAACTGCCGCCGCTGCAGATATGCATGAGGATTTGGTGAGTGTTGCTGAAAATCAGAAGGTCTATCCAATGCAGGGTATTTGGGTTTTTTTTTTTCCCTTGTTTGCTTTTTGGGGTTTTTTGCACTCCCCCTCTCCAATCTAGTTTTAGTGCACGTTGAATACTAGTGCACATTGTTGGCAACAAAACACAGCGCTAATGATTTACAGCTATGGAAAGCAAATATACCAAGATACAATCAGTGCAAAAAGGCCTTGGAGGTATTGTTCAGGGACGTTCCTGCGTACAGCATGACTGCAGTTTCATTTGAAAACATTATTAATGGAGAACAATTTCCCCAACAGTATCTAGAAGAAAACTGCAACGGCACTTAACATCTCTCTGCCTCTTGAGAAAGAAAATGTCATGCAAATGGATGATTTCTCATGTGCTCAAATCCTCCTCAGATGGTGCCCTGCAAATCACTTAATGCGGCGGGGAAATGGGCATTTTTGCCTCGTCTTACTGCGCCTCAGCGATGGAGTACAAGATTGCCACTGTGTAATTCCACTTCTCGCCCGATGCCAGCAAAACCCTCTCTCAAACATTTCAGCCATGATTTAGGGATAAAAAAGGAAGAAAGAAAGAAAGAAAAAACACAACCCCCATCCCACTGCGCTCTTCACCCATTTGTGGCGAAATTATTTTTAGGTTTAGAATTCCATGAGAATGAGAAACGGCGAGAGAGAGAGGAAGAGATGCTCCTTGCAGTGCCAGTGGATTATTGGCAGCTTGCTAAATCCCATCAGAAAGGATGGGGTAGAAACATATCACTCTGTGTTACATAAAGAATAAGAGCTGCAGCACATTGTATAGCCGAGGCCCGCTGCATTGCCCTCCTCATCTCTTCCTTCTGAATGCCGGGCCACTCCCGGGGAATTAACCCCACAGTCATTATGCTGGTGAGGGTCACTAGATCTGTGGCATGTGTGGAAGCACCAGTCGTTCTTTGGCTTCAGTGCTCTGCCTCAGGCGTCCCGCCTGCATGCCTGCCTCCACACACTCTCAGACACACATGCACAGCCCAAACTGAGCAGTGTCATGAACATAGAGGATAGCCACACACCCAGGCTTGTTGCCCGGTCACCAGTCAGCCTGCTTAATAAGGACAGCAAATAGTCCCTGCAGCACTAAAGGCACAATAACAGAAGCCATGATATTCTCTCTGTAGCCGGAGTTTCACTGTCTCCATGTCCAAGCAGAGGGCTGAAGGTTCAGAAGGCTAAACACACACGCTCAATTTAAATTAGAGCTGGATTCATGAGGTGACAGGGCTTGTTTTCAGCTGCAGCCACCCGGGAGAAGGCAGCCAGGCTATCTCCTAAACCAGCACCACAGTGATGTGCCACAGGTGAAAACGCTGGTCCCAATAATGAGCATGATGAGAGTAGGCAAGGCAAACAATGGCTTCAGGTAGCTGCTGTAAATGCTGGCATCAGTTTTTAATTGCCACTGTTCTCAGTTACGCTTGGTTGAAGGGGAAGGGAGGAGGGGGGGGGCAGTGGTCTGTTCTGTCGTGCTCAATCTGCAGTGTGCCATCCTTTACACACCTGCTACGCTGAGACCTCCCCACCTTTAACATGAACATCAAACAGATGGAAGAATTACCCACTTTAGCACCCGCCATGAAAGGGCGTTCAATATACTGCCTGCCCATAGCAATTTTCCTTCCTTCTACTTCGACTAAGGTGGCAAGATGAGCAAACAGACATTCAGGAACACACTCACCCCCCCCAGGGCATCATTATCCCAGACACAAGAGTTGCTGCCAAAAGTAATGGAGCTCTGGGTCTACCTGGCTCATGGCAGCTCCTACTTTCTTATATTGAAATGGAAGGAATGGGGAGGCTCTGAGCACTGTTTATAAAAAACTGCTGCCAAGGGCTTTACTGTGGGATTACGAGAATTGGCCAAAAATCAGAATCACTAGGGAGGGGTGAAGGAGAGCAGTCCTGCGTTTAGTGTTTTTTGTTTTGTTTGGGGTTTTTTTTTCCCCCTGTGCTGGCTGGTCCTGGGCTGGGCTGGGCTAGACTGGGTTGGGTCAGGCTTTTACTGCCAATTCCTAGAACACACGGGCCCTTTTTTCCCCTCCTGCCAATCACAACCAGATGTGCCCAGACTCGTTTTAAGAATTATGATCCCTTATTTGGTCCTACTTTCAGAGCAAACCCTCGCAAAATTTGGCTAGGCACATATTCTCATACACGGACAGAAATACACACACACAGACAACATAGTGACAGGCATGCACACAAACACAGCAGACTGAGGCAATGTAATCACAGGGGCCCAAAAGGAATCCCAGAGCAGAAATGGGCTCCAATAACAAGCTTTTCAGCAGTGGACGCTTGTCTCATTCACCAACTCCCTCAGGACATGTATGTAGTTTGGGAAGATTCAACCCGACGTGACTGAGAGATTTACGAGGTGCAGATAGAGGCCTATTTTCTCATGGACACCCATTCCTATCAATGCAACGCCAAGGCCTATCAATTATAAACAGGTTTTTGCACACACAATTTCTTCAACAGGTTATTCTAAGGCCTAGAAAGTAGAACCATCTCATAAGGCGCTCTGCTACTGAGGCGTTAGTGTGCCTGTGGGTGTATTTTAATATTTGAGTGTCACTGGAACGTTTTCCCTTCAAACACAGTGTGAAACACAAATTTATGCCCTCCAGCTACACAAAGCATTGATGCTAATGATAACAGCGGAGGTGCACAGACATCAGTTTGCACTGCGACTGTGCTGCTGGTGTCTGTGTAAATGAATCCAGAACTTCAAGGGGGTCATATGTTGTGTATATAACCAGTAGGAGCTGATGTGCAATTAACTATTCATTACATATATCTGATTAGGGAATTAGTCATCCATACAGGTTATGCGAATAAGTATTACACAGCGCCTTAACCTCTATTCTCCTTTCTTGTGCGCGGCGGAGGATCTGGTCTCCCCTCTCTCTGTATCTCTTTTGCAATGGAGCCACCTCGGGCAACATTATCAGCGAGTACCATCTGTTCCCTGCAGCAAGTATAAAATTGAGCTGCTTGAAAGTTGTCCGATATTGATCGCAGCCACATTAATTCTATAATGCCACATACAGTGTGTCAACATTCAGAATCACATCATGGAATCTGTGCACCCGGTCATGCCACTGCTCATGACTTGCAATGTGGGACTGACTAATGTCAGAGATGCATATGGCACATGTGAAACAGAGGCCCTACTGCAAAAAATCCTCACTAACCTCTGCCGTATGGTTGCCTTTATAACAGCGCTTGCACTGTCAGGTCTTCGGGCACTCTAAAGCAGCTGTAACTCTTCACACTCTTCAAAAAACTGGGTCCAGACTGTATTTCACCAGAACACTTTCAAATGTTATATTTATATACCTGCAACTACACCTTTTGCTAATTCTAAAAATACACGCTGTATCTGTGTGCCTGCCTATCCTTTAACTTTATATGCTTTTTTTTTTTTAAACACAGGTCTCATTTGGGGGAAAAAAGGAGACTGATCTCATGATTTAATAATAGAAAAATAATACTTTAAACATATATGTTACAATATTTTTCACACGTTAGAAATAAATGACTAAGGTTAATTACTTTGGTGCCCCAGGCTGGGTCTGATAGACGATAGAAAATGAAGAAGCTTTTTATGTAGTGACAAGAAACCCGTGATTTTTACCTCAGTCTAACAGCAGTTTTTGTGCCTAAATCTCACCAAGTTGTTGTTGCGCTGAGTCTAATCAGAGTGAAATCTAAACTAAACTTAAATGTTAAAAAATATATACAAAACTAATTGGAAAAAATGGATTAGAACTAATATGGATGCAAAATCTTGAGGACTAAGCCTCCACCACCTTGCCTGCATGCTAATCTTCTTCTTTTGGCCGCTCCCTTCAGAAGTGGCTACAACGGATCATCTGTCTCCATCTCAGCTTATCCTTAGCATCCTCTTCTGTCACACCAACCCTCTGCGTGTCCTCCTTCACTACATCCATGAACCTTCTCTGAGGTCTTCCTCTTTTCTTCTTGCCTGGCAGCTACATATTCAACATCTTCTGTCCATTAAAGCCACTGTCCCTTTGCTGCACACGTCCAAACCATCTCGGCTTTGCTTCTCTAACTTTGTCTCCAAACCGCTCAACCTGAGCTGTCCCTCTTATATACTTATTTCTAATCTTGTCCATCCTGGCGACTCCCAATGGACATCTTAGGATCTTCACCTCTGCCATCTCCAGCTCCTCTTCCTGTCTTTTTTTAGTGCCACTGTCTCCAAACCATACATCACAGCAGGCTTCACTACCATCTTGTAAGCCTTCCCTTTCACTGCCATCCCACTGTTACACCTGTCTTCCTCTCATTCACACACACCTAATCTGTCTTGCTTCTACTGACTTTCATTCCTCGTCTCTCCAGAGCATACCTCCAGCTCTCCAGGCTCTGTTCCACCCGCTCACTACAGATCACAATGTCACCTGCAAACATCACAGTCCACGGAGACTCCTGCCTGACCTAATCTGTCAACCTGCCATTAACCATTGTGAACAAAAAAAAGGCACAGAGCTGATCCCTGATGTAATCCCACCCCCACCTTGAACCCATCTGTCACCCCTACCACACACCTCGCCATTGTCCCGCTGTCCTCATACATGTCCTGCACCACCCTCACATGCCCCTCTGCCACTCCTGAATTCCTCATGCAGTACCACAGTTCCTCTCCTGGCACCCAATCACATGCTTTCTCAAGATCTACAAAGACACTTCTCTGTACTTCTCCATCAACATTCTCAAAGAAAACATCTCATCTGTAGTGCTCTTTCTGGGCATGAAGCCATACTGCTGCTCACTGATCGTCACCTCTCTTCTTAACCTAGCTTCAACAACTCCCGTAGCTTCACGGTGTGGCTCATCAACTTTATCCCTCTGTAGTTGCTACAGCTCTGCACATCGCCTTGTTCTTGAAACGCAGTACAAAAACACTTCTCCATTCCTCAGGCGCCCTCCCATTCTCCAGGATCGTGTTAAACAACATGGTTAAAAAAACCCTTGAAATGTAAATAATGTAATGTTTATTAGGGTTGAGAAGCTAATGCTACCTAGAGAAGAAAAAAAAAGACTCTAAAATCGTATTACTGACCCAAGGAGGCTGCATTGTTAATCAAAATATTAAAGTATTAGACCAAAAAATCTAAAGCACTGACCATTTTATTATTGACAAGAGAAGACAGTTTTTCCACAGATCCTGAAAGAATAGCTTGAATTTTCAGAACAAAATGTCAGCATTACTACTAATTTAATCAGCTGTGTAATTCTTGCAAACAAAATAACAGTGATGATCCCCAGCAGATCATTCATAATGCCTTAGACTGGACAGATTTATTCTGCACTGCAATACTCAACAGCAGTCAAAACTGACAAAGGAAAAAAGATAATGACTGAACAGCAGATAGCAATCTAAAAGTTTCTAGAGACCCCCCTAATGTATTATCAGTGACTTACTAAAATAAATTCACTAGGCCACATTTACAGACTGTGAAGCTGAACAATAAAATGAAAAGCACCATGTCATTACCTAAAATGCTGGTTGAAAAACAACTTTTTAACCAGACTATGACACAAGATGAAAGGTTAGGAAAGCTTAATTATAAAATCTCTCTTTTTGGACCATGAAAATCCATAACAAATTTAATGAAAATTCCCTGAAGCTGTCATAGACAGGCAAGCACACTGACCAGCCATGCTCGCCATCTTTAAGCCGAGCTGCAAGCAGGACAAACACAAAAGCACTGGCAAAAATCCTGCAAATGCATTAAGCACAGCAGAGTCATTTATTTGTGTCTTGCAAATCCCTGAGGATTTCATCCATGACAAGCTCAACAACTGCAGTCAAAGGTGCCACAGAGCAAACAAGACACGGGAAAAAGATCCAATCAGATGTGTTGCTAGTGTTCAAGTGGTTTCTTCACATTTGTTAGGCTATATGTATTTACACCTATATGAACACCAGACAGTCTATAAATAGGATCCCCCTTAGCCTGCAGATGTTTAGTATTGTCAAAATTAGAAGGTTATGTTAAACAAAAGGTAAACCAAGCTGGATGAGACCCTATATTGCACAGCTGCATTTCAAATTCATCTCAATCTGCTGCCTCGTTTTTGATTAAATCAAGAGGCAAACCTTTTGCAGAGGGCACACAAGTCAATCCCAGATGAGGCAATCGCACTTCAAACATACCAGACATGTGGCTGAGTCTCTCTCAGCAACTCATTTACACATAGACATTAGGTTAAATGAATACAGTGAAAATATTTATCTGTGCAACATCATCTGCATGCTGTCATCTTATAAATAATGCTATTTAGTAGCAAAAATAAATAAACCACTTTACAGCCACAAGCCTAAAGCACATTAATCTCGGTGAGGTTACACAGGCTACCAAAGAGGGTGGAGACTGGTTGCACGGGAGGTGGGAGGGCATGATTCAAGTGAGTAGTGTGTGCCCTACAGGCTCCTCTTTAGTGGATGGTCCATTGTGGTTGACTGTACAGATCGATAGATTAGGTCAATAGATCATTAAGCAATCCCTATGCTCCTGAAATAACACAGGGATCAGAGTGGAGATAAGAGGCTGGATCAATGCTGGATGGACGAGAGGATGGAGCAGTGGATGGAGGCTGGAGTAAGGACGGACCCTGTCGCAGTAGTGAACTGGTTGGGTCTGCCACGTGCTTCGATGCAAGTGATGGCACAACTAAATCATAAAATGAAAAACAAATTATATGATGTTGTATCAAGCAATGCAGATGGGTTTTCTTTCCAGCCAAACAGAAGAGATTAATTGTGGTGTTAAAAGTTTTCATTAGCCCGGTTTGGACAGGAATACTATTACAGAGTCGTGGGTAATGAAATGTTTCCCTCTTCTCCTGTAATAAGAGTTGTTGTTGTTCCAGACAGCATTTAAGCCAATGGCAAATTAATGGGGGTTTGTAACACACAATGAGAAGCTGCAGGAAATTATAAGAGCATCACCACCAGGCAAAGTTTCACTCCTAATATTAAAAATTATTTACTCCATTTAGCTGTAATTAAATAATTTTTATAACAGCGAGAGAGGAAAAAAAAACTGCTGAAAACTACATAAGTAACTCCTTGTGAATGTTGGTTACACTAAAAGGACTGACATACTCTATATGAAGCTTACTATGGAACCAGTTCAACTGTAGTCTACAAACAAGTGTGAAAAGACAATGGTCTTTAACTAAAGTCTATATTTAGTTTTTCCCCTCACTGTGAGAGTTGACAAATGTTAATGAGCTATCAGGACCTTTTTCTATTTCTTCAGTTGTCACACAGTGTGCTGAGCGAATCCACCTGTATGCACAGTACATAAATGCAGAGATGCACTTATATACCGTTTGTCCAGCTGGAGCTAAAATTATGGGAGGTCAAGCAAAAACTGAGCAGACAATTAGCGCTGTAATAATCAGTGAGGCGGAAGGAAGAATAATTTACACCATGAAAATCGGTGACTAGTCCAGGAAATACTAAAATCACAGCAGCTCCCCAAAGAATACAAGTCTGAATTTAAGTCAGAAAATATTTTATCTTTTGCGATATTTGTGAACCAGCCCTTCCAACCATTAGCTTATGTGAGCGCAGATTGGCAGGACGCTCGCCCACGTCTGCCAGGGTTTGGTGACCTCTGCGTCTCTGGAGGATGAGTACCTGGGAGAAGCTCCTCTACCCAAAAAAAGTAGCCAGGAGGATTTGGCAGCATCAAATGGATGGTGGCTTTAGGCGGGCAAATGGGAAAGCACAGCTGGATAGAAATCACAAAGGCTAATCCTTTTCTACTATGTCTAGCGTTGAGTTTATTGCCTTTTTAAAATTCACTAATACAGATTATTCTGTCTGTTTAACTCATTAACATCAGTAGCTATCTGGCGAACCGATTTAATGACGTACATTATTCCAAACGCCTCTAGGCATAAGCTGTGTGGCTCTGGCTTTAAAAGATGCTTTCTATCAGATAAAGATGTAATTATACAAAACAACATTGCACTGACTGATGCCATCATAAAGTACTTAAAATCGTATAGCGGCATTAGTATGCCTGTGCTAATGCCTTTATAAGGCAAATATCAGTGTAAGCCTATTCTTATGATTGAGATCCATTCATAATCTAAGAGCTTCATTTTAAAAGGTCAACACTTGGTGTTTATCTCATAAAAAAAAAAAGGCTGAAAATATGTTTAGGATCAAATTTCCTTTAAATTGATTTAGTAATATATCAGCATGTTTATTCAGAATGCAGGCAGAGCAGATCTGTGGCTTTGATCATCCTTTCTCATTATCAGCTGTACGCAAGACTTATGCCCTGTAAGACTATTAAAATATACAGGGCAGGGGGTAAATCCAGCGGACTGGTGTTTCCTGTCCCCTGCCTGATGCCGCCGTGGGCTCTTCCTGTCTGGGTGTCTAGCCCAGGTCTGCCTGCTGGGAACCTTAGTAACTCTGTGCAGAAGAGGGGGAGGGAAGAGAAAGAGTGGCGCACAGCCACACACACATAAGCTCCACCCTAAAGAGGAACAGCATGCCAGCCCCGGTGGACATCTGTTTTCACAGGTGTGCTCACCCAATGTGATTAAGATTGGCGCTATACACCCACTGAGCAATGCTGCACTGGTGCGCCAACACTGTGGGTGCTGGGGCATTAGTGTGAGACGCAAGGAACAGTTGTGTTGTTTTGGGGCAGATGGAAATGATGATGAGAGTTTAAAGAGGAAGAAGCAAGTGGAGGAGAAAACGAGCGGTACGGAGGAGGCAAGTTGTGCGAGAAAGTTCATAAGGCTCATTTGCCGCAAACAACTGTTTACAGAAACATCAGTTAGGATTATTCGGAGCACACGCAGATTATCCTCTGCTGTTTGATACTTGATGGGAGAGGAAGAGATCACATGAAAAGACTGGAGTAAGCCACACATGGGAACAGTATTTCTCAAATTCCAGCACAATCCAAAATGTTCTTAGAGAGAAAACGGTGTGAAAGCAAAACCATTCACCCCAAGGAAAGTCTATAGGATATAGGTGGGCAGTAATTTTGGCAGACCCAACACAGCTGGTACGCAATCCTACAATGCACCTGCTTCCATGGCAACCAGAAGAGGGATTGCTTTCCCTTACACCAGCAGGCCACTTCATGCTTTAATGTAAAGCGACAACTTGCCGGAATTAATTTGTGTGTTGTCAAAAAAAAAAAAAAGAAGAGGGGAAAAAAAAAAAAGAAAGAGACCCCCAAACAGATTTAATTCAGAAAAAAGAAAAAAGAAAAAAAAAAAAGCAATTTTCCTTATTTATGTCCCCTCATCCGCTGCCACACCGCTGCTGCCACACCATAATTCTCCAGTGGTTTTTGAGAACTTTCAGACATTTCAAGTGATCTCACTCCTGGAGTAGTACGAGGCAGCAACAAGAAAATCTTTAATGAACGAGAAAGCAATTCCATTTCACAGCAGCGAGGAACCGAGGAGGAGGAGGAGGGGTGGGAGAGCCAGTCACCAGCTCCTAAAGAGAAATAGAAGCCTTGGATAAAAGCTGCTCACCCCAAGATATCTACCAAAAAAAAAAAAGAAGAAGAAGAAGAAAAAGGAGAGGAGCAGACAGACGACAGACTTAACACCAAATCATCCCGCTGTACGATTCAGAAGCTTACCTAACGCTGACAAGTGACAGGAAGAATGCCATGCTGTATGTCGCTTATTAGCATTTGTGAATATCACTTTGCTTGTGCTCCTGAACTTCTTACACCTCTATCTGTAACTAACGGAGCAACACTATCTGTACAGCAGCAAGGATTTGGTAAACATGGAATAAATAATAACTAAATGCATGCTTATATGTCGTGTTCAGAGTGGGTATCAACAGCTTTGAGCTTTGTTTTCGCCACAAGTTAGCGATTTTTAAAACCTGTTGCCAACGAATACTTAAGAAAACTATTGGTGTAAGAGTAAGAGTGATTCATGTGCACATATGTGAGCCAGTATGCAGAGTTAATGGTGCTTGATGTAACATCAAGCTGCAAAAAAACAAAACAAAAAAAAAACATATTCCATTAGTCAGTCTGGGATATTTATGATAAGCCCTGATCACACAGCCAATGTCTCGTCCTGATTCCATTATCCAAATGTCTGCACTCCTCCCCTCCTTTCCAACCCTCATCTCGAGGAAGAAATGGCAGGCAACTATGCCCGGCTCCAATCTGCTCTCGCTTCCCATCTCCTGGCGAGCATATCTCAGTGAGGGGTACGACTTCTCTCAAAAGCTTGATGTGAGAAATGTATATATTTGTAAGTGCTAATACTAAGCGGCACAGAATGTTGGGCCAGCACCAGACAGATGGTTCTGAAAAAGGCAGAAGATCAGAGAGATGCTCCCTCCCACCCTTTCTGTCCCCATTCCTCTATTTCTCAGAGAGAAGTCACTATCACAGCGCTGCACAGCACTGAAGAGCTTCAGTGTACAAAAGCGGCCTTAATTCCCCGATGGTGGAATCAGCTCACTCTAACAAGGGTATCAAAGTACTTCATCAATGAAAAGATATTTAAAACTCAGTTCTCAAACCGAGGGTGGAATACTATTGGGGCGGAGGACAAATAGAGAGGCACGCAATGTAAAAAAAAAGGCATAAAAATAACACAAAAAACAAAGAGGAATATCAATTATTTTTAATCTTTGGAGTCTCTTATATTTGTAGCAGGGTTACTAATGACGTGGAAATTCTCGTATGTATCTGGTTTAAAGGCACAATTAGCCTTGCCCAGTGTGTCCTTCACAAAGCACTGCCGAGGCAGATTAATTGATACAATCAGAGGCCAAGGGAGCTTAATTTATGAGGCCAGCAATCTCAGGAGCAAAAGTTATAAACAGTGAACGCGAGAATTGACTGTAAATGCACGGTCTGTGTGAGTAGGAGGGTTTCTTTCATTTCACAACAGGAGGGATTTCAAGTCTTTATTTGGCATTCATCCGTTGTACACTTGGCTCTCTATGACACCTCATAGGAGGCCAGGGTCAAATAAAGTGCAGAGCTTAACAGCTCTGGCACACCAGGGAAGACAGGGCTACTCATGAACTAAAGCACAGGCACACAAACAAATGGATTCACTTTCTCACACGCACGCACGCACGCGCGCACACACACACACACACGCAGAAACAATAAGCCTCACAGATAGATAAATTCAAAATCTCTAGACACACAGAAAAATCATCCTTATGATTGAATGAGGCTGGCAGTCTGTGTGGGCTATGTTAGCCATGCTTTCAGAAGCCTAAATGGCTCAGACACATGTACAATAATAGAATGCCTAGCCCACTGCTTCTGTCTTTAACTATATCTTTCTATCTAAAACTCACAAATGGAATTTGCTACAAATCACCCACAGTGCAAAGAACTCAGCTGGGGTGAAGTCGGCACTGGCAGGACTGCTTCCACGCAAAGAATATGTTGCTCGGTCTGGTGGAAGGGGAGGAAGCTCGTGCAGATGCTGCCAATCGATTTGGATTCTTATTGTTCAGATGGGATATAAAGCTCTCTTTGTCTGCCCATGCTCTTCTGACCTTTATCGGGCCACTGAAGAAGGCAAACGCCACCATGCCATCAGGGAAATGGAGTATCTGTTTTGCTCTTAACACACTGCTCACAGATTGCAGAGCTGGCATGGTGCGGCGGACACAGACTGTCTGCCGACCTGGGCGCGCTCCGCCCTACCCGACCTTGGTACATATGACTATGCCAATGTGCCAATGAGCGCTCCCACACTGTCCTCCTCTTTTTTTTTTTTTACTCTCCCTGAGGCAAGGCTGGAGCTTGGGCTTGAGACACAGAGTTCATTAACAGATAAACAGCGGAAGTGTGGGGGGGAAAAAAGAGAGCAAGAGATGGAAATAAATGAGAAAATGACAACGGACGGAAGATATGGAGAGAGCTTGGCAGCCGTCCATGAAAAAGACAGCTGGCAGCGGCATCCTTCACAAACCTGGCGACGCAAGCGGCGTGATGGAAGCAACCTCCAGAGACACAGAAAAAGGAAGAGAGGAAGAAGGAGAGAGATTGGAGGGGGTTGGAGGAGGGGACTGTGGCAGTAAATATCGTGGCTTTCGACTCCAACTCCCGTGCTAATTAGCACAGTTCCGCATACAAGGCCCCCTGTCTGCCTCGCAGCCTGGTCCCGGTCTTGAGCGACGACACAGAGGCCTGGCAAGGCCCTATGTTAAGGGGCTGGTGGAGCTTGACTCAACTTTCCTTGCTTTTGCTATAAGACGCTTTTCTATATTTCATTCTCCGAAATGAACACGTGAGATGAGGTGCTCATCTTGGCAGTGTGGGACATCATCCCAAACCCAACACAAACATCAAGAGATGATGTTAGTAGGGGCTTTTACCCAAGCATGAGCATCTGATTAAATATTTTTTGTTAAGAGCACGTTTTGTATCGGTGTAAACCATATGTTATAACAGCAGTTGAGGATGCTTATTGTGCTGCTCATGATAGTTAACCTTGTGGCACTATCAATGAGTGGTTAAAGCATTCCTCACTGATGAAAGTTATTATATTTAAAGAGTGAGATGTCAAATACATTAGAATAACGGAGTATCAAAGGATTATGGCCGCAGTAAAGATATTTTTCCTGTTTTTTTCTTAGACAAAACATCCAAAAAATTAGGGTTTACAGCAAAAACCAAAGATTCAATTAAAGATTTAATCCCCACTAGATGTCAGCAGATTGCAGACTGCTTTCAACCAGATTCTGCTTTCTTACCCCTCCCAATCCAAGCGCATAATCCTAGCTACGGCGGCCACTGCGGGGCAAACAGCCCCGGCCTACGTTCATCTAAATTGAGTGTTGGCTGTCAGTCAGCTGGAGTCCAAGTCCATTTACTCTGGAGGAGGCCGTAAAACCTTGTGAAAGGAGCGCGATACGAGTCGATGAGTCAGTGAAGCGCACTTCTGTCTGATGGCAGTGATACTGAGGTGAGTTGTTAAGGATGTCCTGAACTTTGCTGGTCGGTAAGCTCTGCTGTCAGCCGGTGTTCGTGAACCTTTCTTTGAAGTAGATCTAATATTGTTGGACTCAGAGACTCAGCAAATAAACTCACATACAATGTGAGAATGGAATCAAACTGTTTATCAGAGGGAATGTGTGATAGGACACTCAAATTTAGCATTAGCCGGCATAATGTTAGCTCATAACCAGCTGCTGTGGCCGTTTAGCCGGCTCGTTGTCAGCTGTCTGTTGCAGTTACAATAAGTAACTGTATTCAAGATGCCGGGGCAACATGGTAGCTTCAACAAGTTGCTGCCTGCTCCTATGTATTTTTAATGGAGTAATTCTAAATTTATCAGAATGCTGGAAGATGTAATTACACATTAACTGATGTATATTTATGAGCACAACATTTTAAATAAATAAAAAATTAATTTCTGTTCCGGTTGCCGGTGGTTTAGCTATTTAAAAATGGCAGGGTCGATATCCCGATCCAACACAAGCAATGATTCTTGTTGACCAATCAGTGGTCTGCAGTGTTTTCACATCAACTTTTAGAAGCAGCCCCCATTTTTCTTTGAACCACAGTCATTGCAGTACCAAACTAGCTACGATCCATAATAAAAAACAAGAGAGACAATGAGTAGAGTCCAGTCGAGCTGCACTGGACGTTAGTGTGGGGTAAATTAGGGTTTAGCGTGTGTGAAGAGGTGCTGAGGGATTTTGAGGGAGGAAAAGAAATAAAAAGGTGAGACAAGGTCTAGTGGCCTTGTCTGAAGGTGAGTTGAATCCCCCGCCAGCCTGCAGCCTGACTCCTCTGGCGGAAAGGGGGGGGGAGGGGGGGGACAAAGACAAATGAGGCGGAGTGTGGGGATGCTGATCAACAGCCGACTCACTCGCTGGCCGTCGCTCACCACATCCAGAGGGAGCAAGCGAGAGAGAGCGACAGAGACAGAGAGAAGTGAGGAGGCCAATGAGCCGGCACTGGTCCAGTCACAACACCACATACACAAATCCTGGTTCTGTACCATTAGCTCCAGACTGTCATAAATCAGACAAAGCCAGCCAGCAGGACAAGGGAGAAGGCCAAACAGAGAAGTCAAAAAGCCACAGCCACACAGCACTGATCAGACAACAAGGGAGGGGAACAAACAGCCACCTTTGGACAGAGGAAGCATTTATAACACCACAAGACAGAAAACAGGCTGCATACACATAATAGACGAGCTGGACAGAGAAAGACCTGGTACTGAACCTGGCTTTTTCCACTACTGCCTGAAATATGTCCGCAGAAATGGTCATAGAAATGCTTACATAATAAAAGTCACAAACACTGAATGCTGGTCAGAATTTTTTTTAATCTACTCTTTCATTAGATATTTTCTTATATGAATCAGGCTGTGTGTCTTCGCTATATGTCTTCATTAAATGGCTGGCAGTAGAGAGGTTACAGAAAATGAGGATAAAGAGTTGAGGAGCAACATATAATAAAGATCCATAGCTGCACCTAAACTGGGGCTGTGCCTTAAACCCTTTGACCCTTTTATTTGCCTTCTTAGGGATGCCTGTATTAATACAACATAAGACACTGATGCATTTAAATGATTCAGATCATTTGGCAAATAAACAAGGTGTTTTAGATAGCGGGTTTAACCCTCAAGAACTGTGCCAGTACAGTTCTTTGGTACAAGTATAAGATGTCTTTTAGTCACTCAAAACAAACAGAAGCAGGGAGGCTCTGGTTTTGCTTCTCATATAAAGGCTTCTATTAACATTCATGATCCAAATTGTATAGTACACTAGATATTCAGTCATTAGGATTTTGTCATTGCAAATTGTGGGGCTCATTTAGAGCATGTGGGTTAGTGATTTCATTTGGTAATGCCATTACTGGAGCAAAAGCTTCATTAGTATTTCTGCTTGTAATAACCTCAACAAGGGATTTCCTAACCCAGTTTTCAACCACACCCATCCCAGGCATGCTGCCTTGGCATGCGCCCTACTGGCAGATAAACAACACATCTGCCTTCCTTCTCTGAAACTTGTACATACATATTGTATGAACCGGTGGAAAGAAAATATGCACTTTTTGTTTTGTCTGTGCATGTGGGTGAGTGGTGGAGTAGGATACAATATAGTGTCTGTGCAAAATTTCATATATTTGATTGCGTGTAAGACTGTGTAGGAAGTGATGATCCAGATTGGCAAAAACTGACACCAGAGCAACTATTGGTTTTGCTGTAAGTTTTGGTGAGCGTGTGCCAATCCCACCTCGCACAGCAGCGCACCACGGGGGGGATGAACACTTTCTACAGTTGGATCCAATTAATTTCATCTCCACACGCCACACATTTCGACATGCTAGGAGCGTAAGAAGAGGAAGTGGAGGGGTTGAAGGGGGTGGAGGTGTGCAGCGAGGCAAGTGGGAAATAACCGAGAAAAAAGGAAGTGGAAGGATGGGCCAAGGTTGGGGAAACTTAGAATTCCCTGTATCTTCCATTGAGTTTCTGCACAGGCAGACGAAAAATGCAATTACACGTGCCCTCTCAGCCTTTTCAGGCAAGGATGGCGTGTAGAAGTGAGGAGGGTGGGTGTGTGGGGGGGGGGGGGACTGGTGGGGTTTGTGCCCTGTGGCCACCAGCACTCCCATTTTCTATGCTAATAGACGCTTGTTCCGCATTCTATCAGGCATTTGGTGGCACAGCTCTGAGTGGGGAGCAGCAGAGGGTGAGTGCAGCGCGGGTGTGTAAGGAGCAGGGAGGGAGAGAAGGGGGTTGTCGCCTTGTGTCTCCGGAGATAGTAGGAATAATGAAAAACTCTGCTGGGACTTCAAAGCAAACGGCCGGTCATTTCCTGTGGTGATGGCTGATATGGGGCGTACATGTTCAGGCAACAAGCACACAGACACTTAGTCACACATTCCTGCTAGCAAAACCCTGCCAATGAACACCATCTCCTTTGATGGCGTAGTGGAGCCAAGTAAAAGGAGAGACAAGTCTTTGGACAAGGAAGAAATTTGAAAAGCCTTTGCATGTTGCTGTCGGCGCCATCTACATGCTTTGGCTACAGCCTTGGGTCAAAAGTTATGCAATGTGGGTGTAATGGCAGTAATGGCTTGTGATTTTCTTTTTAACCGTTTTACAAGACTTGCTGTGTTTTCAAATTAAAACTGACAATCTATTACAAAATAAACAAACAGTTGTTATAGGGCGGTCAGGCATCTAAATCCATTCTGATTTTTAGTTATTCCAGGTGCCAAGCAACACAACATTTCTTAGCAGGCACAGTTTAGCAGGTAAAATCACTGATATAATTGTATTTCATTCAAATGTCCCAGTTCCAGAAACCTGATTTTGTGTTTGCTGGCTTGGCTCAGCACTCCAACACCCTGTGTAATATGGTGCCCTTTAAAAAAAACAAAAACAAAAAAAAAACTACTGATAGTACTTGAAGTTGTTCACATATTTCACACATGTTCTACGGTTAACCATTCTCCATCATGGCAGGTGGAAGGATTAGGTAGCTCAGATGTGGCAGAGGGAGATGTTTTACTCCTTTTTTGGTCACTAAAGACCCACATGTAGAAAGATGCACAAGCAGCACGGCCAGAGTGGTATGTGAAGCGGAGTGAGCTGATAGGCCAGCACGCTATCCAAACATAAACAAGCCAGCAGCAGTCACATCTGCCTTATCGCATTTCTTATCATGGAATCTTTCACCGTTATGAAAGCAAGCCTCCTCTGCGGATTTCTGGATTCCTGAGTACAAGCATGCTTAAAGACACACATTCGTTCATGTCTGTGCGTCCCATGCGCAAGCAAGAATCACCAAAAGAACAAATTGTGAGATTGAATTAAAACACACACACACACACACAGACATGTCTTTATCGCATTGTGAGGACCATGATTTCGTACGTTGGTTGTGAGGACCAC
>JAVDPK010002325.1:92083-133921 GCA_034780415.1 Cichlasoma orientale
ACAAAGACACACACACACACACACACACACACACACACACACACACACACACACACACACACACACACACCTACATCTGGTTTCATTCAGGATGCCTGGAATTCTTTGCCTGCTTGGCTCGCATTACTTCCTGAGCCCCCATACTGCCCCCAACAGATAAAATATGCCACTAAGCACAATGCCTCATCTATTCAATGTGTAACTGGAAAGGTGCAGTTTGATAAGTGATAGAGGCGAAGCCGAGTTTACAGGAGGGTTCTCGGAGTGGATTGGTCTCAAGTGGGAGACTCCAGAGGCGCCAGGTATTCTAATGCATGGCTCCTCCCCTGCTGTAGACCCTCGACTGCAGCATGTCGAGTACAGCAGGAGTGAGTCCTAAGCAAAGTATATGCTAAACACCACATTAATACCGTATCGGAAAACCTCCCACTGATGCTGAGGAACTGAGTCAGAGACATGAAGATGTAAGGTCAGGGAGGCCAAGAACCTTGATTTTTATAAAGTTATGGAAATCGTATTGTTTCATAAACGGACCTAAACCACATGAGGGGGTGACCGAACAGTACTACAGTAAAAAAACTACGTTTATTGTTTTGTTTTGAGAGCCCACAAACATAAGATGATTTCAGCTCCAAAGTAAAACCTATAAACCTTGGGATCAGTTTGCTCTACACGCCATCATTCCTGAACGTCACCTTTCCTTTACATTTCAGAATGCACCCCTTCCAATTCCCCCATTCTACTCTCTTATCTCCCCGGTCTGACAGAGTGATGTCTTCAGCCAAAATCACCTTGTCTACTCCGGTTCCCCAGGAGATGAAGTGCCAGCAATGTAGACGATTCAATCAAGAGAAGTGAAAGAGCAGATCACAGACAATACGCCGCGGCCCCATTACCCCCAGTCCTCAGTTACCAGTAGCGACGCTTAGCTCGGGCCCCCACCTAATGGGCCATAATATCATTTTGCGCCATGTTCCAGCTCTTTATACTAGCTCTAAACATAACTCTGTCGCCAGGGCACAATAAAAACAGATATATTTCTTTATTACTCCTCACGAAGCATATCACCAGATCTGAGCACCCCTACAAAGGAAACTAATATCTACAGGAACCCGCTCTTTTCCTTGGCTCATTTAGAGCAGACGCACAGTTGTTATTACATTGAGCTGCACTCTGCCGGCCTCACCTCCCCACGCCATTCACTCAGGCTGTAATGGATGTTTTATTATAAAGAAATGAATACAATATCGTCACCATAAATAGCCTACTTAAAAAGCCATTTTCTCTGCCTTGCAATAAGTTTGAATGTCCATCACGCCTCAAGCAATGAGGTGCCACATGTTTAATTCAGAGACGATGCAATTTTCGTGTTACTGTATATGTGGAAACAGCAACTCCTCTACCCTTTGTTCACCCTCACTGCTCCCTTCCACTCACCCAATAATCACACTCCACCCTTTCTTGCATATAGTCAATGTAAGTCCCCAGCAGGTTCATTAGTTTGCAGATAGCGGGGAAAGGAAATGTCACCTGGGTACTCTTTTTTTTTTTTTTTTTTTTAAAGCATTCACTTTCTTCATCTCATGTGGTAAATGCTGTTCGTGTAAACCTCGAGTCAGATGAACCGAAGCGGGAGCGAGTTATTATCCACAACTAGGAATCCTTCCCTGCACAGGGCATACCGTGCCATTGTCCTGCACCCTATATATCATCATGTCTGACCGGCCCATTTACACTACGAGGATATGACGAGAGATGAGCGAACGCTGGGGCATGAACATGTGTGTGTGTGTTTGTGTGCGGCAAAATGGAGTAGGAGGGGAGTTGGGGAAACCAATCTCTCACACAGAGGAGCAGAGACAGGCGGGCAGATACGCTGCGAGCCCAGAATAACCCCAGCGGTATCCATGAATGAAATGACAGGATTACAGGGGTATTAGAAAACCTGCTGAGATGGTTGATAATGCCGTTTATGGTCGGGCGTCACACTGCTTGAAGGGAAAAGTCAAAAATGTTTGACTAATGAAAATACGGACAAGCTCTTCGTGCAGTCACCAAACAGAAAACTTAGGGAGAGAGGTCTTCCTCTCCATTAACACCCATTGTTAGGTGTTGACGAACAATAACGCAGATATTTGAAGATTAGAGTCTCTGGCATTATTATGGACGAACCTCTTAAAATAGGGACAGAAAACATAAGCCCCACTATCCTTACAACGAGAATGGGATTATTGTTGTGTCAACAGCCCCCATAGATAATAGTAATTACTGCCCTAGCTGCAGCGCCATCAGACTGAGGCAACTTCGCTAGCTGACAGCTTGGTCCTAATTACCAAGAACCACCAATTACGGGCTCCATTTCATTATTTATATTGCACAGCACACCCAAATAAAAGAGACTTCAGTGACTCTTAGCAGTCACATCTCTGGCAGCTGCAGAGGAGCATCCATAGGATCAGCTGAATCATTCTCTCAACCCCCCACACCCCCACCCCCACCCCCCGATAATATACTAGTCAGCGCGCAAACATCATTAGTAAAAATAGAAAATGAAGCCAATAGGGAGCTGCCTTTACTTCCTTTTTGTCAGCCATGGGAAGTAATTTAGCTGCAAAGGAAGTGTATAATCGTCTCTTCTTTTCCTCACTCGCTCCTGCTCGTTGATCTGAGCCATTCTAAAACACTGAGCCATTTAACTATTAAACCAGCTCGAGTGTTGTATCTACATTTATTCCACTGTGAGGTCTATGAAAAAATAATGTGCTCACCTGATGCTATACAAAAGATGTCTCAAAAAAAAAGAAAACAACACACTAAATTCTTTATCTGGTGAGTGTATTCAACCATCCATACACACAGCAAATTTCACAGATGTTTCCCATCACCCTCTGCTGCCAAGCAGCGTCCAGCGATGGCTGAGAGGAGGGGAGCGGGGGCTCAGGGCTGGGGTGTGAAATTCTGCTATTCCTGCTCCAGTGAATTCTGCAGAAACTTGGCAGATCATCGCGGAGATTTGTATGTCTGTGGATTTGACATGAAACTGTTTGAGAGAGAGAGGCTCAACTGGAATCTGTTTCTCAACTTGCCTCCTCTTAAAACGGGCTTGGTTTATAATGCATTTATAATACAATACAAAGCCCGATGACCACATTTTTTTCAGCCCCTAAGAATGCAGATGGCACGCTCAGCTTGGCAGACAGGTCACAGGCAATCATCTGAAAGACAACTATTGCAACGCTCTGTAAAAGCCTATAATCTTCAAAATAGGAAAAAAGGAACTGCTTCACCTATACAGATTTCTGCAATTGTATACCTTGTTGTTAAAAAAAAAAAAAAAAACTCCCTCTATTGTTAAAATTCAGTGATTTTCACAAAATGAGCACAAACAGAAGTTCATGCTCAGCAAGCCATATAGAATGTAAAGCTATCACGTTCCAAGGAAGCGAGCAGTCACAAAAAAACAAACAAAAAACAAAAACAAGTATATACAAAAGGAATGTGCCGTGGCGATCCAAAGCGCTTAGCATTTAGATGACAGCTGCACAGGGCAGGCCTTGTTTGCAGGGGCTGGAGTGGTGCGGTATATGTGGCCCGGAGGCCGGATCTGGTCCAACTGTGCCCTGGCAAGAAAACGCTCAACCCAGTCAGCCTCGACAGCTTGGATATTCACAGGAGGCAATGAAATGGAGGGCTGCAGTACCGTGATGGAGTTGGGGCGAACTTGTGGGAGGAGGGGCAGGAGTGATGAGTCAGGAGTAAGGTGTTTTTTATTATTTTTGTACCACAAGGACATGACATTTGCTGTGTTCCGTGAACCAAACCTAGGCTGGTGATGAGGGGGTGCGCTGGCTTGTGGCGATTAAGTGTATCCCCTGGTTGACGCCTGGAGCGTGTTAGCACCCTTTTTAACCATTTTTACACACTGTGAAGGCGTTAGTACACACCTGCAATGCTGTGACTCTTTTTGGTAATCTGTGCTGTCAGCAGGACCTTAAGATTATTATTTTTTACCTCATACCCCCCCCCCCCCCCACTATGACCTAACTATAGCAGTGGGCTTGAGATTACATGACACATTGTCATCTGACGATCTTAGAGTTTCAATAGATCACAGGCATTAAAGTTGGGATCATCACTTTGATTTAGCATGGAAAATGAATTATTCGCTCTCATCTCTGGGAATGCACAGTTAAATTCAGAGCCATTTTTAATATCATAGAAAGGACTTTTGATGTTTGGCAGCTTTCTCCTCACTCGATTAACCTGAACAAACTTCAAAAGTGCCACGGTCCGGGTATCGCCATCAGCCATATTCTAAACAAACGTGGAGCCTTCTTCTTGAAAAACAATATTTTCTATGAGCCTCCTCTTTGAAATATTATGTGTCATAGGTATTGCACGTTAAATTGTCTTGTTTACCTATTTTTGCTATGCACCCAAAAAAAAAAAAAAAAAAAAAGCACATTTAAAATGGTAAACTAAAGAAGTAAGTCTTTCATGCAAAAGTAACAGTGCAGAACTAGTTTACCGCACTGATTAACATTCAAAGTATCAAAATTTAATGCAGAAGAAAAAAAGGGCAGTGACACACAAGGGAGAAGAAGACTACGGGACCCACCCACAACATCGCGAAAGACAACAAAAAAGACAGACTGTTCTGGTGCATCCTAATTCATTCATCCCCAAGTATCTCTTTGCTCCAGGGTTGTGCCAAGGCAAAGCCTCAAGGGAGAAATGACTGACACCTCCTAATCCTCATGGATACCAAAAAGCATTTCATTACCATGACATTCACACCATCTTTTGGGAAGTGAGACAAAGTGAATCAACAACAAAGGGATGAAAACTGTGAAAACTGCAAAAGCATTTTTTTTTTTTTTTGAAAGTGCGCCTGTTTAATATGCCGTATTTGGGGTCACGACTGCAGCACTTTGAGCAAAGCCACTGCTCCAACTAAGTTCTAATAATTCAGCACAGGCCAAACAACCACCTGGGGTAGCCTATATTTCAAATGAGCCATATTTTGTTTATCTTTAACACCAGCGGGCAGGCTGGCAGGCATGTTGCAAGGGAAAGTGGAGCGCAAGAATTATGACCTAAGAAAACAGCTGATTATAGAAAGATGAGCGAGAAAAGGAGTCATCTGTCACGTTAAGCACTCCACAGAAGGACAAGTGTAACACCCTAAGAAACCTGCAAGTCCCGAGGCTTGGAGGCAGTTTCGGGATTTAAAGCACACCACAGAAACAGTTTAAGAAGAAGCGATGAAAACCCCCCGAATGTGCCGCATGAAATCACGTTAATATTGCTCACCATTTCATTCCTGTCATCAAAAGAGTGAGTTGGAATGACTGCGCTTTTTCTGTGCTTAAATTAAATGTGGAAGCATGAAGTTCTTTCAACTGTCTACACAAAACTATTGTAACTGTAGTTAATTGCTGGGGAGCCTCATTTAATGAAGCCTCAGAGCAGATCTAATCACTTGCGTTCCTTAATAAACAAGCACAGAAAGACACTGGTGTGCAAATAAAGTCTTGACAGACTAAAACTTATCCCAACTTGTAGGCTAAGACTTGACTTGTAATTGGACCATTGTTTCCTGACACAAACACACAGCGTTAACTATTTACTAGCCAGAAATGTTCCACTTCTATGAGCACAGTGTTTGTGTACTGTGGCACTTGGAGGCTAAGCATTGCCTGCCTATCTCCCTGGTGAGATGGACAACTACCTGCTGGGCAGCAGAGCCGTTGCCTCAGTGCCTCCTCTGTGTCCTGTACCTCCTATCTGCTCAGATTTTACCACTGAGCTCACTACCACGTCCTTCCTCTGCACTTACACAGACAGCAAAACAACTGGAGTCAGGAAGGCTTTAATGAGGAGAAACAAGAGGCTCGACTAATTTGAAATACCTCCATTCCATTACGCCATCCCCTCCTGTTAACTCAGAATACTGAGCTACAGCTTGGCCAGAGCTGGGATTGTTGGGCTCATCGTGAGAGAAATAGGGCCTTTTTTTTTTTTTTTTTTTTTTGGGCTGCTAGCCAATGGGGGACCATGGTAATTGCCCAAATCCCACTGTGGCAAATGAGAACAAAGAGTGTGAGAGCCACGCAAGCCAAGGAAATGGAGAAAATGCTGAGATGAAGTGTGGGAATGACAGTCTAGCAAAAAAAAAGAAAAAAATACAGAGACATAGGACACCGAGACAGAAACTTAAATCTTTGTGAAAACATTCCAAACATACGTGGTATAAAATGATTGAGAAAAAATAGGCCCGAGAAATCTTCTTTTCACAAAATTAGCACAGAAACACAGAAGACTGGACAGAGTATTGTGCAGTGTGAAAATAATATGACCTCGGGTGCTACTCACTAGGGAGAGGCCGACAGGTGTGCAGTGAGCGTCTTGGCTGTTGGAGTGAAACAGAGCAGGGTGCAGCAGTGACTGCACAGTCGCCGCTTGCTGGACACTTCAATCACAGGCAGCCGGAGCCCCGGGCAAACTTGGCCAATTAGCCGCACACCACCGCTGACCCCCAGCTTCATTAAGGGCCTGGGCTCTGGATAAGGAGAGAGAGGAGAGGAGGTGGAGAGGATTAGCAGGTGAGAGAGTAAACTGTCAGCACTGGCCAGGTTTGAGGAGATACACACATGCATTTGCACGCGCACACGCGCTAGAGGTGAAGCTCAAGGTTACAGATAAACACAATCAGAGCACTCTATACCGCCACGCATGTACACATTGGCCAAATCACACTCCCATGTCCCTGTGGGCTTACACCTGCAACAAAGGTGGTAGGGGGAGCAAGAGTTATAGAGGCCAGAGGGCGCAGTTCTCTCCTCTTTCCCACACCACTGACTTGACAGCAACAGGTGTGGTGGCCAGCAGACATGCAATTACCGAGTTCAGAATCTGCTCTCTGTGACAGAGACAACAGGAAATCAGAGGACAGATCAGACTTTTAGGGGAAGCGAAGGAGAGCGGAGTGTGAGAAGAAGGAAGAGTGGATACAGACTAACCCGGAGGTGAGGAAGAGAGGTTTCCAGATTTACAGTTGTCTCTTTTCATTGCAAATCTCTCACCAGCAATGTGGAAAAAGCACAGATCAAAAACTAACACATACAGTAGCTATGACACACCTGTTGTTCTGCAGCAGAAATAAAAATTTACACACTTTGGTGGTCTGAAGGCACATCACATAAATGTGCGCACAACACAGACAATCCAGAGAGGGTGAGGCTTTCTGAGGTGCTTTGGGACAGGTTGCGCTTAATGAGCCCTGACAGCAAGACTGCTTGGTGTATGCGTGTATGTTTGTCTGCATTACAAATGTGCACACCCACATGGGACCTCTGTTTGCATCAGCCTTGCGATGAAAACCACAGCAGCGCTGCAGAGTGGGGGGTAGCAGCTTCATGCATGCTCCCCCTTCATTTTCCCTGCGTTCCCTCTCAGATTACGGGCCTTCGATCAGACTAAAGTAATGTTTGTGAGCTTTGCCGCTAGTGTAGCAATAACTGCTGTCAGAAAGCTTGCATGCTTGGGTGGAGAGAAGATACTGGCCCTTTATTTAAAACAAGCCAAGGATAAAAGATCAATGGCCCAATTCAGGCCATGAATTGGAGGGAAAAGTTCACAAACATACTGGGAGATTATGAGCGGGAGATATAGGTGTAGATAGGGGGAAGCGGAGAGTGAAGGGGCATCTAGCTCATCTGGGTGCTAGTGGCTTATTGATCGTTGGAGACACACAGCTCCCAGCCATTCATCACAGGCCACTCTCGGGCCCTTAGATAACTCCTATGATAGTACCCTGCTGCTGAGCAGCTGCAACTGGCCACATCCATTATCCTTCAAAGTAAGCCCCCTAGCTTGGGAACGGGCATGGAGGGGCTGCTGGGCGACAAGCTGAAGGGAGGGCTGGAATGGAAATGGAAAAGGCCTGTGGTCAGGAGCATGTGGTTGAGGCTAGTGTATACAAAGACAGACGCTAAGGTTGAAGGGCCAGGGTTTTATGAAAAATGGTGCTCTGACAGGCACAGCAAAGACAAGAAACTGTCTGTTTTCACCAATAGAAGGGAAAAAAATGTGACAGCGCTATTGTTTCCACTTCTTGGCCAAACAGTATTAGCAAAGCTGTTTTATAGCAGATAGCACACAAACCAGTGAAGCGACAGGCAGCTCTAAAAACTGCTGAGTTGCTGTGTGTGTGTGTGTGTGAGTACACAGACAATTCCCAGATTGGGCAGGTGGGGATCAGCCATAATGAGCCATGCAAGGGGAGAAAAGTGGGAGTGAGGGCAAAAAAAAGAAGGGAGGAGGCCAAAGAGCAAGAGAGAAAGACAGTGAGAGAGTGATGGAGATGGGCTCAGAGCCAGAGACAAGGCCCCAAAAGAGCAATTACAGGAGATCCAGAGAAGGTGTGGGCCCAGCCTGCAGGCATAGTTTCAAACAGCACAAAGCCCTGCCAGACATGTACTCACAAGGATTTACAAGCATGCGCACATGCGCACACACACATTAATTCACTAGCCTAAATTGAAGAAAAACTTGTTATAAGCAAATTAAACAGATGGACAAAATAGGAGGTGATGCATAAAACTCAAAATGGGAAGGAGGGAAACATGAGGTGAGGGGATTTTTTTTTTTTTTTTAAACCGGGGTCATGTCAATCCAGAACGTCACCGTGCCACATGTTTTCAGCGCAACATTCTGCTCTGGCTGCAACCTGTTCCCTTAACAGCACGGTCTGAAACAAAAGCTAAAACCCCGGGGCAGGTCAGCGCGCACAAAACTTTCAAGTCGATTGTGCTTCGTGTGGTGAGCGCTAAACAACACTGAAAAGTCTGGACAGCCTCACACCACGGCGCCTGTCACAGACGCAAGTCTGAAATAGTTTCTGAAGGCAACCGTTTCTGCTTTGCCCCCCCTCCCGCAACACTCCACCTCACCCACCTCCACCTCCCCGGCTTAAAGGAGAACGACAAGCTGGAAAGAACAAGCGTGAACGATGGGGGGGGGGGGGGGGGAGAAAGAGAGAGATGTGCAAACAGATAAGGGGGAGGGGAAATTAAATTAAGAGAAAAGTTCTCGCGCAACGGTATGCACCATTGATTTCCTATTCTCTTGGAAACATTTAATGAGCTTAAATAGGAGCCTCATCTGACACTGCCACAGTGACTCGGAGGAGCCTCCCAGTGAGAGGAAATCGTTCAGCGGCTGTGACGGCTACCGGAGGGGGTGGAAGATGACGAGACGGGGGGAAGGGGGGAATGTTTTAATGCCAAAACAAGAGACATGAGCAAGACAGATGTTGGATTATACTCAGGAAACGGTCCAAAGATAGCGTCGCTTGCCTACTTCTCAGTGAGGGGGGAAAAATGAAAGAGATTTACTGGAAGATAGGCAGATGTTGGAAGAGGTTAAAGGTAGTCTGCATTCAATTGGTCTGCCTAGTTATGCAGACGCTTACTCACAACAGGCACTCATAATAACCAAACAAAAACAAACTGATTGACAGCTAATGCACTGCTGCAGTTTCACCTCATTACTTTCTGTACAACCTCCCAACAAGATATTCAACAGATGCAGCTGTGTGGTCCCGTCTTATTTTTCCTACCCTAGTTCCTCCCTCTATTGGCAGATCTTTTGTCACTTCAGAGAACGAAGTCCAGAAGTGATTCTCTGCTCTCTGCCACTCACGAGGGCCCCAATGGGAAACATCAGTAGCTGTTTTATGAAGCCGTCTGGCAGCGCATCTAGCCACCTTTAGCATGCAATCATTATAATACGAGAGGAGAGTCAGGCATGGCTGATGGTGTAGTGGCGTGTTTATAAAACAAAGCTTTTTTAAGGATACACATATCAGATGTAAACCAACACAAAAAGTGCAAATATACACTCAAATATACACTGGCCACTTCATTAATTACACCTTGCTAGTAGTGGGTTGGACCCCTCTTTTGCCTTCAGAACTGTCTCAAGTCTTCATGGCATGGGCTCAACAAGGTTCTGGAAACATTCTTCAGAGATTTTGGTCCTGACGTGACAGCATCGCGCAGTTGCTGCAAATTTGTCAGCTGCACACATCCGTGATGTAACTCCACCATATCCCAAAGTGCTCTACTGGATTGAGATTTGATGACTGTGAAGGCCATTTGAGTACAATGACCTCACTGACATGTTAGAAAAATAGCTTGAGGTGATTTGAGCTTTGGGACATGGCGCATTACCCTGCTGGAAGCAGCCATTGGGAGATGGGTACACTGCTGCCATGAAGGGATGGGCATGGTCAGCAACAATACTCAGGTAGGCCGTGGCATTTAAACAATCCTCAGTTGCTCCTAAGGGCCCTAAAAATTAACACAAGGCAGGACGAATCCGTGCGTTCATGTTTTTTATGTCAGTTTCTGGCTCTAGCATCTGAATGTCACACCAGAAATAGAGATTCATCGGACCAGGCAACATTCCCCCCATTCTTCTATTGTCCAATGTTTGGTGAGCCCACGTGAATTGTAGCCTCAGTTTGCTGTTCTTAGCTGACAGCAGTGGTACCCGGAGTGGTTTTCTGCTGCTGTAGCTCATCTGCTTCAAGATTCAATGTGTTGTGCACACAGAGACACTCTTGTGCATACCACGGTTGTAACAAGTGGTTATTTGAGCTACTGGTGCCTTCCTATCAATTCAAAACAGTTTTGCAAAGAGAACAGTCGCTCACTGAATATTCTCTCTTTTCCAGGCCCTCCTCTGTAAACCCTAGAGATGGTTGTTAGGGAAAATCCCAGTAGATCAGCAATTTCTGAAATGCTCAGACCAGCCTATCTGGCACCGACAACCATGCAATCCCCAGTCCGATGCTCAGTTTGAACTTCAGCAGGTTGTCTTGGCCATGGCTCCACGCCTAAATGTGCTGAGTTGCTGCCATGTGATTGGCTGATTAGATATTTGCATGAATGGGCAGTTAAACAAATGTACCTAATGAAGTGGCCGGCAAATGTGGCAGTATATCATGATATAAATTCATGTTCATTCTTGAGTTGTGTGTTTACTGTCACACAGAATGATATGATTCTCAGAGAGGCACCTTATCGCGCCATGTGACAATGCCAGAATCCAACCTGGCCATTAACATGTTCCCATAGGTTTCCAAGTACGGAAGGCTAAAAGGGCTTAAAATATGTAAGGAATAAATTGATTATATTTGGTTATTAGATAATTCAATCCAAGCCTAAATAGATTTTTGTGTAAATGCAAGAAAATTAAAAATATTCTTTACATAAATTTAGGAAGACTTTTCAGGAGAGTACTTCTTGTTAGTACAAAACAGACTTAAACGAATCACTCGTGTGCTTATGACTACATAAACTTTGACATTTTAAATCAAATATACATGCGCAATAGCTTCTATTGGTTTAGCGTAAACATCCAGATGAACAGAGTCAGCTTTCCGGGATTTCCTTACCTGGATGATTAAGCATGCGTCAAGACACACAGAAACATCTGCTTTCTGGTAGTGGCTTAGCAATCCACTACAGTCTGTTTCTAATATTAGCAGATCAGAACGGAGTTCTTCAGTTCGTGACCCCATCATCACCCCCCCCCCCTTTTAGCTTTGACATAGCTGCTGTTGGAGTAGCTGGTTTGTAACACCGCTGAGCATCTATCCAGACAGATGCACAGTAAGCAGCCAGTGTGGGTGTTTTGCACAACTGGCAGCAGTGCTGAGGCCGTGTTTCACTGGGCTTTTATTGTGACATGAAACAGAAGTTGTGCTGAGGGACTTTTTTTTTTTTTTTTCTTTTAAATGAATCTTGGGGTGAAACAATCATGTGATCCCCCTGGTGATTAATTATGGTAAAAGAAAAACAGCCCACGCGACAGTGCCCTGTTTCTGTGAAATTCCAGCAGAAAGACACAGGCGAGAACTCCCACACATGCATACCAAGTATAGGAAACTGGAAGTGACTAACCGCAGCACAAGGACAACAACTAGAAAAGGGCGCGTCTATAAGCCCTTGATTGCTTTCTCGCTCTAGTGTCCCCAGCTATCGTTTCCAACGTTTTTGCTCAACTTAGTGCCAGCAAGACTGAATCTTTCACCGGAAACAGTCTGAACTCTCTGCAGGAATCCATAGGTCATTATGTATAGGACAGTGTGGATCATTCTGTAAATCATTTACACTGGTCTATATATAGCCTGTAGAGAAAAGGTCATTATTGAAACAGAAAGCTATATTTCATAATTGCACTACCACGCTTCTATCCCCTCACTGAAATTGGCTCTCCAGAATATTTTCTCTCTCACTCTTTTCCATCTCTCTTTATATCTCTCTTGTCTGTTAGAGAGGGTGATTTTGACAGGCTGACTGTCTCTCCTGATGCAATAACCACCGTCCATTTGTATCTAAGGAGGGTGCATTAACTAGACAGCGTAATCAGCCTGCACAGGAAAGGGAGCAAGCCTCACCAACTGACTGCTTTTTACCACTCTAAGCTATAACAGCTTGCCATTAGGCCACAATTAGCACCGCTCACTCGGGGAAAAATAACCCCTCAAAAGACCTTTGGGCGGCAGGGCGGATGCGAGAAACAAGACTTTTGCTCAAGTCCATTGTTGCAATAAACACTCAGGAGAGATAATCTTATTTGATCATGCTTGATGGTGAAGGCAGGGGGACTTTAAAAGATTTTTAAAAAGTGCCTTATAATGCCATGGGACAATGCCAGAGCCCAAACTGATAATATTGACATGTTATAGTGGAAGATTCAGACCGGAAATGAAAAGGCTTATCATAAGCCACTTCAGACAGTGCGTAATTCCTTTGAAAAGTCAGCAGGCAAAAATTGAAGGAAAAAAAAAAAAAAAACTTTTGACGGCGCTGCCTTGAGATAAGTGCATTCACTTCCAAAACTGGGAGGTGAGTCTGGCTGAAGCACCCATGTGGTGAAGGTGCACTCCAGGTGAATGTGTTCATCCAGTGGAGGATAGAGTCGCACAAAGCTGCAGAGCCCACATTCAGTACGTAAAAACACATTCTCTCCCTTGGGGTTTTTGGAACAATAAAGAGAAATGTGTGTCCCTGTGGTCATTTGTGGCATCCTGGGAGTGGGCAGACAGAGATAAGAGTTTGGATCGGTGGAGGCTGACACGCTGTGATTATCTCCCGCTGCTGGAATTGACCGTCCATCAATCCAGACAACCAAGAGGACTGCGGCTAGCCGACTCAATGGTTGCCTGAGACTCGATTTTTATGATTCAATGACCCCCGGAAAAACCGGGGGGGAAAAAGTCTCAAATTTGTTTCACATGTGTTGTCGTACTAGCGCACTTTTTGCATTGTGATTCAGCCTCACAAATACTCGTCAAGTGCTGCAGTCTCAGAGGTACAATTACTAGCACATATGCTCTCACACCAAGTCTTAACACACACTTAGACTACCACCTGACTTTCTATGGCTCTCTCTCAAGTCCCAGTCTGCCTTCATGGCTCTCTCACCGCCTACTCCCCTCACCTCATGCTGCGTGTTCTGGACCTGAAACCAAGTCCAAACAACAGAGCGAGCCACGGGAGAGATGGAAGAAGGGATCGCGCGAGGAACGAGAGAGGCATAGGGAGAGAGTGTGTGTCAAGAACCACATTCTTTCTGCTGAGTGCCATCTGGAAATGGAAAGGTAGATAAACAATGACGTGAGACACATCCCATCTCCCTCCTAAAGCCTGAACAGACACATGCTTGCCACAATGCATGAGCGCCACTGCCACCGATCCTGTGCTGCGTGCCAAGCATTGTCAGGGATTGGGTCTTATCAATCGTTGGCCAGATACTGAGCAGAAGCATGAGGCAAACAAAGGGAAGGGGAGAGAACAAAAATGGAGGGGAGCTGCAAGCGACAATGAGAAACACAAATGAGAAGATGGCTGGGAGCCATCCGTCCACGCGGTCTGGACCGACTATTTAATCTGGTCAAGTCTGCCCCAAAATCAAAGCAATCTCCCTCATTGAGCTGACAGAGGAAAGAATCAGACAGCCGACCCTGCCCAAAAAGGAAGTTGGTGTAGAACTGAATGAGGCAATATCAGACTATGCAGCATTGTGGTAGGAATGCAGACTATTACAGCTAGGGAACTCTCTGCTTTATTTAAAAAAAAAACAAAAAAAACTCCATTTGCATTCGCTCAACTTGCAAGTGGAGCTCGGGGGCTACGTTAGCTGCTGCTCCTGCTGCTTTTGAATTCGTCACCATATTTTTGTAGGCACCTTCTGGCATGCAATATATTACAGTAATAGTAGGAATCTTTATTATTCCTTATGGGGAACTTGTCCTTGTAGTAAGTCAGAGATAATAACAAAAACAATATACATACAATTCCAACACGCAGAAGATGAAAACTGATGAAGAGCAACAGCTGGAGCAACAGCTGCAGGGATTCTTCCTGTGGGCACTATGCCTCTTGGGACCACCCTGTCCTGTAAGAGTGCTTATCTTGACCTGAGTAAGACATGCAAAGGCCACAGTGGGGATGACATGGGGAAAAAAAAAAAGAGGGCCGGGATGAAGAGACCTTGACAGCTATCCCTCAGGCAGGAAGAGAAGCTGCACCTGTATGTGCCTCGGCTCTGCTCCGTTAAGTTTCTGCCTCTTCAGACTCTATTCCCACTCATGCACACAAAACAGTGTCTTCAGCCCGGTTTTGTTGGCACCGGCGCAATAAAAGGAGGGAGGGATCAGGTGGCAGGGGAAAGTGGATGGAAAGTGAAGAACTGGGAGCAGGCTGACAAATAAGTCACATCAGGTAACATTTACAAATTTCAAGGGATGGAGAGGGGGGTAAAAAAAAGAAAAGAAAAAAGGGTTAAGGTAAGAGAGGGTGTCCGTCAGCTTGCACTGATTCTCCAGCCCTGATTAGAAACCGCTGTATTCAGGAGTGTGGATATAGCAAAGAAATGTTCTGTTTTCTCCCAAAGACCACTTTCCCATTCTCACTGAGGAGACAATTAAAGTCTGTGTCTCTGGTCGGGAGACTTTTCACTACAATGACTCTGATCAAAAAAAAGCAGGAGGAGTGAGGCAGAGGAAGAACCCTGAAAGAACTCAAGGGCCTGGAAATTTGGGTCAGATACATGACATATTAATATAATGACCAACAAAAAACTAAAAGAAAATTGAGAAGAGAGGAAAGGGGAAAACAGATGAAGTGAAGACTGAAAGAGAGCCAAAATATGCACAGAGGAGGTGATTTGTGTTTCGACATGCCCTGGCACGCAGCGGAGGGGAGGGAACAGGAACTTCTTCGCGAGCAGCTTCAGAAAATAAAAAGAATATAATCACTTTAAAGTTATTTGGCCAAATGATCCTTCAGCTGTATTCAGACCTTGATAAATGCCTACTGTCTAGGCTGTTATTAAACACCAGAGAGACTGGTTGGTCCCTGTGCCAGCCAAAACTAATTAAAGCCAGGCAGATGTGTCTGGACAGTGGTGTACCACACACCCACAATGTAACACACTTGCACACTTGTAAGCACGCTTATACAAGCATGCATGCACGCACACACAAAACATCTAAATAGGCTGTTAAATATGTCTACCGTATAATCATTTCCAGCTGATGAGACTGTCACCCCCACTAACTACACCAGGTGAACACAAAACAACCTGAGCTTCAATTTCTAATTTTGGCATGTTCCACTTTGGGAACTTTTTTTTTTGTCAGGCAGCGTCCAGAGAGGGAGAAAAACGCCTCCCCCCCCCTGGTGCCTTATTACCTTCTCCAGCACCAGGCAACACATTTTTCTGTATTCCCTACCTTTCCTGCTGCAGGTGATGATGAGAGAGCTAACAGCAACCAATTAATCTTTCATGGCGCACGTGTTCTTGCTTTTGTTAGGTCTGCTCTATGAGTTGTATGAGACTGCAGCTGTACAATAGAAGGCTGGTGACGCTTTCATCCTCCTCCTCTTCCTCCTCTCCACTTTTCATTCTCATACTTTGTGAGCAAACAGCTGGGCTTATTTTAGGTTTTTTTTTTTTTTTTTTGCAAGAGCTATCATTACAGCAGCCTACAGGCATAAGAGCTGCACTCCAAACTGCTGATGGAAGCCTGGCTAGCAGAGTCAGAGGTAGTGATGAGATTGCATTGGGGATGTGTGTTTGGGGAGGGGAGGGGAGTGGGCTGTATTGGGCTAGGGTGGAGCCATTAGATGATAAACACACAGTCACACATTGGTGCACAAGTACACATACAGGAGAGCATGACATGAAGCGATGCGAGCACCTGTGTTTCATCTTCATTTAGGCTGTCGGTCTCATCCCCTTGTAATCAAACCTATCTTAGGTCACATACACACACCAGCGATTCTCTCGCAGTCTGAACACACACATGCACAGAGTAGTGACTAATCACCCATCTGGAGCAGGAATTCGCAAGTCTGGATGACAAAGCGCTCATGCCCACAAATATAGGCTAATGCCCTTCTCAACACAAGGCTTAGGCTGCATTACAACCAAAAAAGACAGGTTTAGGGAGGGGGAGAGGTGGCTTATGACCTGGCTCAGACATGCATGGACAGGAGAGGAAGCAAGTGACATCACAGATAAGAGTGATGTACTTAGGCTAGCTGCTAGTAGGTGCACGGAGCTGACAAGTCTGTACGTGCGCTTGATTTCAACAGCAGCTCACAGAGTCAAGGGCAGGGAGAGGGCAGAGTCAAAACAGTAGGAAAAGCCAGTTCAGTGTGACCAGGCAAGTTTGTGAAGTGAAAAATCCATTGTGGCTTACCCCTAGGGCATTGCTCAAATTCCCCTCTCATCGCTAAATATTCGCGTGTTAGCAGTGGCAGGTGCTAGCCATCCCCTCTCAGATCCACGCACGAGTTAGGGCTTATCCTCTGAATGCCTCGACCACTGTGGAAAGCTTTTTCCCCCAGCAGAGGCTGGCTGCTAGCTGTCATGATCCAGGTAAGTCTCCTGGTTGTGAGAGGGGCCTGATGCAACCAAAGCCAGGTTCAGAATGTGGGATAAGGTTGGATCAGAGCCAGGAGCCATTAGCAAGCAGTGTGTCTGACACAACGGGCAGAACCTGACATTTTCAAAGGCGTAGAAGGACTTGAACAGAGCCTTGGTGAGGAGTGCAAGGCAGCTGTTTCATTCAGGCCTGCTGATAACAACCCTCTGTCCAGATTGGCTAGCGCAAACAGAGTAGGGGACCGCAAAGCAGCAAGAATACAAATCACTTCTTCGATAGTCTACACTGAGCTAAGCAAAAACTAGTGAACTGGCATTCTCCCGTTCATTTCTTAGCTGATCGAGCCTCTTGTGGTTCAGTGTTTTCCTGCTGGAAACAATTTTAATGTCCTCAGCATGCATTAAGACTAATATGCATCCTCACGAAAGATCATATGACAGTATGGTTAATAAGCAAACTCTTTAGTTATCAGGAGGAGCCAGCAGTATGAACAGACAACAATCTAGCTAATGGCCCTAGCCATATCATTTACCATACAGCCCCTAGCAAGACACACACACACACACACACTGGCTCTGGAGAAGGGACACTTTCATTACTCAAAAGATAACATCCCAACAATGCTTTCGAACCGGACAAGTTTTTTGCTTGCAACGCCCACTGAGCATAAGCACACAATTAGTGCATCAATTATGAGTGAGGAAAATGAAAACTCAGGTTTTTTAATTCTCCTTTTCCACTTAGTGCTCGGATATAACTACCAAACAAAGCTTAAGAGCAGTGTTACTAACAGATGGAGGCACAGGCACTTAACCCTAACAGCGCAGGCCCTTCATTCTGGGTTTTGCAAAATTCTTGGCAATAACACACTCATTTCAATTATAAATCAGTGGAACAAATAAGTGATTTAAAATCACTGGTGAGAAACCATCTGGCTTCGAATGTTACTTGATCTTAACAATCAGTCACAGATTCAAGTAGACTGTGCTCTGGCGGCATACCTATTACACACTGTCCATTGCGATCACCAAAAACAACAAGCCTGTACATCTGTGACTGTGGTTCGGTCCCATTAAAAACCCATCACACCCACTACAACCATGCTACACTTAGTGTGCACAAAACCCATTGCTATAATTGGTTCCACTGCACCCTTTACCCACTCTGGACGGGCCAACTGGCAAATGCAAACCACTCTGCAGTAACTGGAAAGGAACCATACCCTACTCATGTCTCAGGGACAATAAAGTGTGACAGACTGTTTCCAAACATGGGGAAGAAGTCAAAATACAGCGATCGCTTCAATCAGACAAGAAAGAAATGAGATAAAATAGAAAAGAGGGGAAATGGGGAGAAATGATACAAAGTTGATCGCCCGTTACGGAAGGCTAACAGTGATGACAGTGCAACCGGGGGCTGATGGCTCTTCCAGAGAAGAGCGTGCAGTCTATCATGCAACAGAAAGAGACAGAGAGGTGCGTTTATACAGCAGATCTGTTGTTTCTCGGTGACCGCGGAGAGGGCCGCAACCATTACCTCGGCCGGAGAAGAAGAGAAACCACCGAGCCCGATATTCTCAGACTCCCAGGTGTTTAACAGCTAGAGAAAGCGAAACAGAAAGCAAAGGGAGGAATGTTTAAAAGTGGCTGTGTAAGTATGACTGAATGAAGTATGTATGCAGGGGGGGTGGGGGGTGACTGAGTTGAAGAGAGCATCTTGGAGATGTTTGCCATACCGGAGCGAAGAGCATATCTGGACTGGGATGAGACTGAGGGAGAACGCTATAAGTACCTTAAGGCTCCCAACAAAAACACGCTGCCTTCTCGCTGAAACAGAACACACTCGAGACAGACTCGCTGACTCTTACAAACTTGTGCTTTAAGGGAAAGAGAAGTATAAAAACACTCATTAGTATTAAATAGTACAAGAAATTGCAAATGAGAGCAGAGGCGAGGACTGGAAGACATTTATTAAAAAACATGATTTATAAGCAAAAAGTAAGTAATTATCCTCAGCCAAAGACAATAGAAACTCACAATCAGTCATAATTGTTTCTTGGTGTGACACGACTGCAGATAAAGGAAAACTATAATTGATATTCTGAACTGAGTTTTCTTAATTAAAACACTGATTATTCTGCTAAACAGACATTGACAACCACAGGCGCAGCACTGCCCTTTAGAAAAGGCACTTGCACAGCGTTAAACCGAGTTCCTTCGAGGCCCTCATTTTTGACAGCGCGCTGTTGTCTGGGGATCGGGATGTTCATTGATATGTAAACAAACACAAAAACGGGAGTGCAGTTTTTATACGAGACAATCCCCAAACCAAGGACTTTTATTTGTTTTCTCCAATAAATGTCAAGTTTTATTAACAGATTGAGCCTGAGAGAGAGAGAGACAATGGGAAAAAAAAGAGGCAGTGTGTAGACAACTGTGATGTTATTTTATATAAAAACCCTTAAAAAAAAATGTTCCAAATCCTTACTAAATCCGTATGTAGGAAAAGTTTAGGGTTGAAGGGCTTGTGGATTACAAAGGTTGGACACTGAACAAAAGGGGCTTACTTAGAGCTGGTACTGGGCAAATAGGGGAGGCGGTTTGAGGACAGCGCACTTAATGGAAGTGACAGTCAGCAGATATACGCCAGTCCCCTTCATCCGCAATTTCACCCACCAGAAAAGAAAAGGGGAAGAGAAAAAAAGAAAAGAAAAAAAAAACAAAAAAACCCTTTCCCCATCTACTGATTACATACAATACATCCTACCATACTGGGGTAGAGGTAGGTGAGGTGAGGGGGGTAGAGTGGGGTGAAGTGAATAGACAGGGAGTGCTGCCAGGGCCTACTTTTAGATAGCGTGGTTATCAGCAGGAGAAAGCGAGAGAGAAACAAAGAGGAAGTTTGCTGCTGTTGTTTTATCTGGAAGCACATTAAACTGAGAGGGACACAGGGGACGAAGACAGCAAGAGTAAAGAGAAAGGCCATTCAGAGGAAGGGAGAAACTGTCTAAAGTCAGGCAACCTTCAGACACATCCCGTCCCTCTAACTCAAAGCTACGCACACATGCACACTTTGCCCTTGGCTCAAAGTCATCCCTAGTTCATGGTCGCTGGCTTTGATAGGAGACTGGGCCCTGGAACGAGTTACTAACGACCCAGAAAGCTGCTTGTCGGGCTATTGGTGCAGCCTGATATGTGGGGAGAGAGGCTGTCACTGGAATGGAAACTGAATGTGGCCTTTGATAAAACACTCAAAGAAGGATAAAAACAGAACTGGAATTAGGCAACCCATTAGGCTATGATGGAAAGTAGGCAAGATAGAGAGTGCCAGGTGATGGGAGCTGGGGGTAAATCCGAGCCCTTGTGGGTCGTCCTTGACCCTGTCAGAAATCAGGCTGAGGCCTGCATTGATAAACTGTTGAGTAGAGAACCTGCCAGGTGTGGGCTTGGAGAAAGATGAGAGGCATGTCAATGAGGGGGTCCCCCCACTCCCCTGCTGCCAAACATAGCACCCAAGCAGCCCGCCGGATCCAACTAATCAGAGAACTTAGCCGCTGACCTCTCCGTGGGCTCTATACCTTTTAATGAGATCCATGTCTTTGATTTGTCTAGCCGCCTGGAGGGAGAGACAGATCATGCATAAGCTCAGATACACACAAACACATCAGCTTTGCCAACTGTTGGACAGTTTCACATCAACACACAGTATGGACACAAAGACACAAGCGATGTCGAAATAATGAACAGTCTGTAATCCACTATGGCCAAGGGCTCTCATGCATGCGCGCCCATGCACAGAGGAAGTGGATACACAACGATGAGCTAGAACAACCACTGCCTGAGAACTAACTAAAGCCAGCCCAGCTAATCAGCACACACAAGAGCACACAGACCCACACAGACATAAGCCGGGCCCAGCTCAAGGACACGACACCCACCTTGTTAAGAGAAGGCCAAGGGAGGTGCAGGTGAGATTGGATCCAGACATGCTTGCTCACAGATAGAATTGAATTATTGATCAGGCAACAGATTGTGTTATGAGGAATTCATGGATCCATGCTTGGGCTGCCCAGCTCCCTGAGGCTGAAAGACAGACTGTGTGTGGACTCACTATACATGTATACATTTGTGCATGTGTGTGTGAATGGATGTGTGCTAGGGAAGCCTAGGGGAGGCAGGCAGCCCTGGTCAAAGTCTGAATTATTTTCCGTGGGCAGAGTGGGCAGTGTGAGCTCGCACTTAGGCAAGACAGAGCAAACAGTGAATCGATCAAGCTGGCTGGGGTGATGCATACAGAAGGAAGGCCTCATCCTTGCTGCGATGAGAGGGCTTTAACTGCTCACACACTGAGTGGCTTTTTCACTGGCACTCAGGCAACAGCACAATCCTCAGCTCTTAATACTACCAATGGAAAGAGAGGAAATGGGATTTTTATTCGTTTGAGCGCCACGGGTGGTCTGCAGCTCGTAATAATACACTAAAATCCGGGGTCTAACTTAGGTTGTGTTCTGTTATCAGCATCAGCCTTGTCCAACATGAAGTGCGCACCACTGCACAAAATTACTGTGGGACTGTATTCTGTCACAGGGCTGTGACGCTTAAAAGGGCAACATTTACTTAACAGTCATGCACAAAATGAGGAACTGGACAGGGGCAGCATGTTTTTTTGCACACCTGATCACAAAGCTTAACCTAGCTCTTCAAATAAAAGAAAGAAACACCAGTCAAGTCACTTAAATACAATCAAATCAGATTTTACATATTGAGAAAAAAAAAGACACTTTATCACTTGTAATTATACCATATTTAATAATCTCACTGGTTTTCAGTGATTAGGACTTGTTTGTTTATATCTCGTGTGGAGAACAGATGTGTCGTTTTAACACACTGCTCAAGAGAGATAGGGTTTTGTTCTCTGTAAGTCTGAAGGTGGAGAGATGCGTAATAACCTAGTGGGATGAATATGTGACTTTGTTTCTTCCATTACCCGACGAGGAGGCCAACTCCGTATTACTAATTAAACAAAGAGGACACGGAGGAACGCATGATGACATTTTGATGGCTGACAGAAACGGGGACTGGGAATGAAACAGAACAGAACCTGGGTAAAAATATAATAATAATAAAAAAAAGAAAAGAAAAAACACCGGCTGAGGGAGACGGAGAGACATGTCAATGGTTGTGTACTGCTGATCTAAACAAGGACGACTACAGCGGGAGCCTTACTGAGGTCTAGAGTGGTAGTTAAATGACTACTTTGGCCTGATCACAGCAGCAGTCGGCACCAGTCTACAAGTAAACAAGCGACCACGGCTCTTACACCCCACCTGACATCCATCTGTTGCTGGAATTTTGCACACTTCTCCTCCGCATCCGATTGAAAGAGGATAGGAGTAAAAGGGGAAAATGTTTCCTGGTGAGACTTGTGTGATTTTGGGATCCAATTTGGCAGAATGTTTTGTGTAAACAGCGCTTCTGCAGCTTGTTTTCAGAAAACGCACTAGAGAGCAGCATTAGGCCGTTTCATTGTGTGGGGAGGAAACAGACAAGGTCTTAGTAATAAGGTTCTGTAACCCCAGCAGCAGATCTGCTCAGGCTAATGACTGTAATTAAAGAGCCCGGCTTCAATGAGGGACTTGACGTGGGATAAGCTCAGAAGGGACGTAGAACAGACGTAGTTACAGCAGATGGAAGTAACCACAGGGCCGGGCTTAAAAACTTTCAGGCTGAGCATATCGGAGGCTGAGTGGTAGGTTAGCATGCTACGAGGGCTTGTAAATATTTAGGCATTCTTACAAGGGCATGTGGCTACGACTCTGATGTCATTTCTCCGAGGGCTATCATTTGCTTCGGAGGCTGAAAACCCAGCGCAGGCAGGGTAAACAATGAGCCGTCGAAAAGGGAATATTGGGAAACAGTGTGTCACAGGACAAAAATAAAATACGCACGAAGTCGCTGGTGTGACCGTCATACGTCTAACTGTATATTGCACAAGAGATGAAAGCAGGAAATGCAAGATACCACTTTTACGGGATATGCAGACATCAGCATACCATAGAACAACTTCCTTCTTTTTTTTTTTTGCTAAAAAACTTGAGAGGGGAAACAAAACTGGGAAGCTTTGAGGCTGCCCAGATGAGTCAGTGAGGAATAATGCATGTCATCACAGCTGCGTGAATAGGAGAGCGAGGCTGGGGGGCAACCGAAGACACCCAAGACATAGAGCTATGATGACACCTCCACAGATCTGCATTTCAGAAGACAGCTCCGAGCCCCAGGCAGGTTTGAAGCACCGGGATTAATAACCACGTACACTACAGACACACCGAGTAAGAAAAGACAAAGAACAGAGTTGAAAAAAGATCAGACAGGGAGAAAAGTTATGGAGAGCAAGAGGAGAGATAGAGACTGCTGATAAAGAGAAGTAAGAGAGATGATGATGTTAACAGGAAATTACAAACTGATCGCACTGGGTGCATCTAAACTGATCCAGCGTTATGGGTCATGGCTGGCTGATTTTGAGCAACTGAGGTTCTTGTATATCACCACCAAACCAGGAGCGTATACCGCTGCAGGTCTGCTTTTAGTCCACCACAATGCCTCAATGTGACAAGGTCAGAACCAAGGTAAAGACCTGACTCATACTCGTGCCCGCTAAAAATTTGCAACTGCAAAATAAAAATAAAAAAAAAGTCTGCAAGAAACCATAACAAAAGCTCACCACCAGGCTTTTCATTTGTTTTTCTGCTTCATCTTTTTTCCCCCCATGGGATCATTTTGCTGCTGCACGGGGCAGCTAATCTTCCCATGCAGATCAATTTAAAAAAGAAAAAAATATATATATTGTTACCTTGGCAAATCCCACCACAGACTAGTACCCACAAATTTTATTGTCCGATGGTTACCAGAAAAAACATCAGTCTCTAAGGTTACGGCGGTATCTTTGCCAGCATTATTACTGCTGCTGCTGAGACTGCTACCACAGTAAAACGGTCTGTCAGTTTACAGATGAGAAGCAACAGAGCCAGTGGCATTTAACTAGATTCGCAGCAACTTTAACAATTGCTGTATGAACAGATTTTAATAGGTCCCCCTTGGATCATAGGCAGCTGAAAGGCCAAGATACCCACCTCATTTAACAGAGACAAGGACATGATACTGACCAAAAAGGATTTAATTTTCATAATACTGTTTCAAAATGAAATGTAATAAAGGCAGATAACCTCGCCTCTGCAGTATGCTGCATCTCCCCTAGCCTTATGAAAAAGGTTGTGTTTAGATCTAGATGGTGCGGGAGATGTACAGACACAAACTGCCTGTGTTTGTCACGTTCTGCTGAATATGCTACATTGCAAATATGGCCACGCAGTAATGCATGATCTCTCCTTCATGCTTTCATTTCATTTAGCATTGCACTTTATTTTAAAATGACATAACCGTCAGCAGCAAGTAAGTGTTAAAGGAGGACTGCAAGCGTCACACTAACAAGCATGGGTATTTGGAACATCTCATCTTTCCACATTTTGACTGAAACAGACAACCAAGGGACAGACACCCCACCTCCAGCAGTGCTGCCACCCCCATGTCCACTTCCATCTGCCAGCAGGTTTCCAGCAGATGCCAGAGATAAGGGCCAGCATATGGTTTCTCTTACTATTTTAGTGTTCATACCTACAGACATTACTGTTTTAGCACTTCAACGATAATCTGAATTTAAATGAGGTTCATTATTTTTTTAAGACGCTCTGATTATAACATTCAAAATATTTTAAAAAATGAAGTTGCGACATGCCTTGATAAATATTCAGGACTCCACTATTCCACACTTTACGCATACATTTCTAGCCATTCAGCTTAAGTTTCTAAAAGGTGTA
Organism: Cichlasoma orientale; assembly: GCA_034780415.1. Lineage (NCBI taxonomy): Eukaryota > Metazoa > Chordata > Actinopteri > Cichliformes > Cichlidae > Cichlasoma > Cichlasoma orientale. The sequence goes on from JAVDPK010002325.1 coordinate 116,926, forward strand.
AATGGGAGTTGTTTGCGATGTGAAAACCAGACAATAAAATTTATTTTTATTCTGTTTTATTTCCTATTTAAATGTATTAAATTTGGTGTTAATCTAACTGGTGTTACTGACACGTCACTGGAATAATGTTTTTCTGTAAAACAGGAATATGATACACTCAACACATAGACAGCTCCTAAATTCAGTAATCACAGTTATTAATGAAACAGTTATGGATTAAAAGCAATTCAATTATCTGCTTTTTAATGCGGGCTTACGCAACACTCATCTCAGTTTGTGTGGGAGAGCGGTGTACCAAAAATGGCAGCGCGGTGCACAACTTCTGAGTGGTGGAGAGGTGCACCTCACTGTAAATTTGCTGTGGCAAAGGAAAAATAAGTCACGGCAATGTGCAGACTATGACGGTAAACACAGGTACACAACATTGAATCTTTCCGAGCACCTACAAAGGTAACATGCTAAGAAAAAAAAAACTAACAGCAAAAGACGACATACAGAGTGATGCTGAAGCCGGGTGTATGCTGACCCCAACCAAGAAGTCAAAGCTTTATTTATTGCTCTATATATTGTTAATTGGTATTTACATTACAAAACATCTCAAGTCATATTAATGAAGTAAAAAAAGCATCGTCTCATCTTCCATATCTTAAAGTCTGGTTAGATGCGAGTCGTCTTTTCATCATAACGTAATGAATTACTTTCCACAGGGAGGAAATAAGTAAAGTGATGCATTACTTCTTAGTCTATTACATTACTTTGTTCAAGTAACAATTCTTACACTGCTGGTAACAAAATAAAAACAGATTATTTTTGTATATACCCAATTCATTTAAAAGAAGTCTGTGTGTGTTTCACTAAAGGCTCTGCTCAGACTCTGCAAGTGAGTCCTCAGATTCAGATGGATCATTCATCTCTTTAACAAAGTTACACTGGCACAGGACATCCCTCTGTGTCTTCCTCGGTTTGCCACATTATGCCCCCCCCCCCTCTTCACAGGTTAGTGTGACCTTCATCTCCAGCTGCTGCCAGTGCAGTGACCCCTTACACGTCTGTCACCAACCATTTCTGGCTGAGGCTCGCATTTAGTACTTCATAATTAAATCGCCCAAAAAAATAAAAATAAATAAATAAATATTAAGGAGAAAAAAAAGAAAAAAAGAAAAAGAGGGCCAACACTCAAGAGCAACTACCAAATTAACATAAACCAGCAGGACGTCATTTTAGCTGTAAAGCAGAGGTGATAATTAAAAATGATCTTGGCGGGAGTAAATTGGTCAGTTTGAGGATTAGCTGTGAAATGACTCAGTTGGATAAAAATGAATTGTACTCTCCGGTGCCTTAGCTAGGATTAAATGGCACTCAACATAGAGTAACTCTCAGTCAAGAACAAAAAGTGCAGTGAAAATGCATTACAGGTGGTATAAGTAGCTCTGCACAGTTTTTATTATTCTGAGGTTTCCGGGAGTCCCTTTTAAACCTGGATCTCTTTGACAAAGATATATCAACGGGCCGACAAATCCTCCACAGCCACCTCAATTTGCACGGAGTTAAGCATCGTCTCATCTTCGATATCTCAAAGTCTGATAGATACGTGTCGTCTTTTCATCCCAACGCTAGGGAGGTGGACTAAACGTCGCCTGTCACATTCCAACTGATTGAAGCAAGCACGAACGACTTCCCTCTGAAGTGTGTAAATGGATACTTTTTTTTGATAGCAATATGTGCCAGACTCAATTACCAAAGCAAAAAATAAATTAACTTGCTGCTCTCTTTTCTCCTGCCAATACAAAACTTGTGAAGAACGCATCGCGCTAAGATGAATCAAGGTGCCCCCTGACTGTCATCGCTTGTGATAAATTTTCAGATACTCTCCTCTGTGCTGTCAGGCAAAATGACTCACTGGGTGTTAACCTTTGCCAGTGGTCTAAGTAGGTGGGTTAGTTGACGCGCTTCCAGTAAGCAGGCACATCAGTAGCCTGTGTGTCAGTTTCAACCAGTCAGCTCAGGTGCTACGGGGAAGCTGGTGAGAGGAGGGAGACCGAGACAGACATCTGTATTCTCTACCCATCACTGAGTTCAGCCCTGTTGTTCCCAAAAATGCCCTTTGAACAGCAGTGCTGATAATGATTTCCTCTGGGCTAACTTTTTCAAGTATTCGCTTAGCTCTGAATACATCATATCACATCGGTTTTCTCCTCCTCTGCTCTCTCAGAAGGAGATGGGAGATCTGAGTTCTTCTGCAGAACATCCTGCCCGAAACCTCTTAACTAAGCAATAAAAGGGAAGCTCCCTATGCAAATAATTGAGCTCCTTCAGGAATGTGAGCGTATTTACAATATTCATCATGTTCCTCTAACGCTTTAAGCACAGAGAGCCTAAGGAAGAGTCACAGTGTTTAAAAGGTAGAGGTGAGGACAGAGGGAGAGCAGAATGGGCAAGACCAGGGGGAAAAAACAAAACAGTTCAAGTGTGCAGCAGCATGGAGGAAAGTTTTCCTCATGAAGAACTGACTGCGTGGTATGTAATATGGTACGATGTGGGATAAAAGTTGATAATTGATATGGGATAAAAGTGTGCGTTGAAAAGGTGTCATGATTGTTTTAGTGGTAAAAGTATACCTCACTGAGCTGTACCTAACCATTTTATCTGTGAACTGCTCTGCAAGCAGACCGGCTTAAAGTGCTGCAGTGAACTTAATGTTGTGCTCGGTTGCTGGAGCTGGGTGCTGCGTCTTGCCTTGGTATCTTCCTCCACAGAGCCCATCTCAGAGCCCATCTCAGAGCCCATCTCAGAGCCCATCTCAGAGCCCATCTCAGAGGAGATGAAAACTCCACTGGAACAAACTGGAAAGTTTACGTTATTCTTAACTCTAAGTGGATGTGGAAGGGGATGAGTCGCAGGGGTTTCATATCGCGCTGATACAAAACTCTAGAAAACATGATGGCACCTGTTTTTCTGATGGTACTACAGATGCCATGGCTGCTGGAGTACCTATGGGCATGACAGCAACAGGTGTGACGCGTAGTTGTGTATAAAGAACTTTAAGGTTTGATTCGGACAATCAGCGACAGTTACAGACAACCAAAGGCCAGCGTGCAAACTTTGTCATATTGTTTGAAGGAAAGGAGGAGACGCTTTAATTTTTTTAAAGCATTTCAAAGACCTGCATCCTGAGCGCCAGTTGTTTAAACTTAATGACACCAAAATGCATATAATAGCTGTTTGTAAATTGCGAGGGCTGCCACCTGTCAACACTGAGGTGCTTGTGGCTCAGGAAGGAGAGTGGATGTCCAGTAATCACAAGGTCAGTGGCCCAATCCCTGGCTTCTTCTATTCAAAGTGCCCTTCAGTAAAATATTAAGCCTCAAATTAGTGTATGAGTGTGAATCTGTTTTAGAAAACAGTGTTTGTAAAGGCTATCGTCAGTTTGTTTAGGCTAAAGCAGCCCGAGCGTACCCTTCTTGTGTTTGTGTGTTTTAGCACAGGAGGTTTTTATTGGTATTGGTACCAAATGCCATATCTCTAGTAGCATGACCTCCGTAGTGCAAACAACACCAAATCAGGTCAAGACGGTGGTGTAACGGCAGGAAATCTGTCGAGAATGTAGTTTAGGACAGGGCCATGAAATCCAAGGGCATGGGTAGCAACTGTAAAGCCCAGTGGCGATAAGATCAGGAATCCACCTCAGCATGACGTCCCTTCATCACAGGATAATCCTCAGACATGAAAAGACGAGCCTATCTCCAATCTAAAGGAAATCTCTAATGCCAAGCTGACACACCCTTCAAGCGTTTGCCCACACTCCCCTGAAACCCATGTGTGTTTTAGTTAGGCAAGAGGAAGAAGGTAATGCACACGGATCTTTCTCGTGCGTGCCGCACCTATTTTATGACCAATGAGTTTACAAAGTCCAGTCGGAAGAGAGGAACACTGTGCAAACAATATTCAGCAGTAACGCAGATTAGTGCATGTAGGTAGAATGTAGCGAGTGAAATAGGTCCAACAGATACAGCAATACAATTGTGAATCAGATTACATACCATGTTTATTAGGGTCAGACAAAAAAAAAGATTAACTAGTACACTGCAATAAAGCTCTTGCACTGAATATACGCGTTTCATGTCTCAGTTTGTTTAGCGCTGAATTTGCTGCAGAGAGCAGAAATTGGATTGCTTGTTACTTACGAAGATTATGGTTTCATTTTTTTAAATGAAAATGACAGAAGTCAGTAATCCAGCGCAAAGTAAACACACACACAAAAAGACCGTGGATTAGTTTTAAATTCATTTGACCTCGAAAATATTGCCAAACTGGAGCGTGCAAGAGATGACATGGTTTCAAACAGGAGCAAAAACTGCCCCGGCACTCTGGAGTTCCATGATGAACTTTAGCTCACCCAAAACACGCAGGAACTTTACAGCTGAGTGCTCGCTGGCCAATGATTCACTACCTGTTTCCCAGCTGGTCAGAGGCTATTCACTAGATCCAAAAATACACACGGTGGATCACATCACAAAGTTTCATTTTGAAACCTAGCGGCGTATTTCCCATAAAAAAAGGGGGGGGGGGCGTCAGGGTGAGGGCTCATGGAAATGCTTGCTTTGTTTGCTGCCTTCCTATTACAGTGCATGAGCTTGCATTCGGCTTTCGGGATTGTTTTGCAGAATCCTGAAACACTAACATGACCTGAATGAGAAATGTCTCCTATTCAGTTGTCCTGAAAAGAGCATCTATGATGAAGAAGCGTGGTACGCTTGTCTTCTTCACCCTTGCGGGGAGCAGGAGAAAGCATTTATCACTGCTCTCCTCTGCGCAGATAAGGTGTCTCTATTTATTCAGAGCAGAAAAGATAAAACACTGAATGAAGCATTGTGGGACAGAGTGAGAAAAAGAAAGACGAGAGAGATGGTGGGGGGGGGGGGGGAGAGAGAAAAAAGGGAAAGGACAAGGAAGCAGCTTGCTTCTCAATTGCCTGTGTGTGTCCATGTGAGCAGATGGCATTTATCCCTGTGCAGTCAGGATACTGGAGGCTGACCCCTGCTCTAACACCCTTCCAACCACTACTACTACTACTACTACTACTACTACCACCAGCAGCCACCTTTATTGCCTTCATGTTTCCCCACATGCTAATAATCCATTCCCACTATGAGACTGCTTGTATAATGTTATTTAATGAGAACAGTCCCCAGGGGATGGAGCATCCTACATACAGTAGACCTCTCCACAGGGTGGTGAAATGGGGGGGGGGGGGTCAAGGGCTGCTAATAAAAGCACTATTTAGAAAGGCAACAAGGCAGTACAGTGGTCTGTTGAGGGCTGCGCCAGGGACTGAGAGATACAGACTGACAGAACTACACAGGAGATTCAACAGGGACATGAATAGTGCTTCTGTCTCCTTGTTCTCCACAAGAGAAACAAGACAGGGAGCAAAAAAAAAAAAAAGGAAAAGAAAAACAAACAGAAGGCATAGCTCACTACCATTTCTGTCCTCTCTGATGTTGATGTACAATCTAGTGTCCAGAGGTGAGGAACACGGTTCACACGTCCATCACTGAAATTGCCCGTGTAAGGGGACAGACAGCCATGCTAAGATGCTATGGCTGCAGCGCTCCTGAGATGAAATGCATGTCTTCCAGAACAATCAGCTGTCGAGTTTGAGAAAAGTAGAATAAGTTTGCACCCAGACAGTCGCAACAGCAACTGTGCAACTATAGGCTGGAATGAGATTGAAGATCCCCGGGGGGAAACAAATGACGGCGATCTGGACACTATTTGAAAATTTTAAGAAAACTAAACAGCACCTTCAACGCATTTAACCCTGTGATGTTCTGGCTGTTCGTGAAGCACGCGTGTTTTTAGCAGCATATATTTTTTTTTAGGGCACATACATACACCACGCTGAAATGTCACGATAACTAAAATAATAACAAGCAAACAACAGCGGTGTTATTTCAGCGTAGCGGCGTTCCTGGTGCAAGGTTTACGCTCCCATGCTCCAGCAATCGGGCGTATAATAAGCTGTACAAACTTGGTTCCACATGCACCAGGGTCTGAAATTGACTCTGCGTTTAAACTGTGAAGCAAACAGTCCCAACCCCGCTCTGACGGGATACACCAGCATCCCCCCCGGGAACTCACCTTGAAAGGAAAAGAGCGAAGAGAGTAGTGGCACAAGCGCGAACAGTCCAAACACTGAAGAATCCCGCTGGTTAAACAGTAACAAAAAAAAAAAGAAAGACGTCCGTAAGCAAGTTTACATTTTACTCCCCTCACGCGTCCTGTGAGGGGGGGTTCAGAAAGGCACTATTTCGTAGAAAAACGGACTACTTGGTTAAACGATTTATCAATTCCCGCTGAGAGGCGACGCGAAGAACTCCTCAACAAAAGAGTCTGTTGCTTAGAATTTCGGGACTTTCTCCACGCCCAGGTGCCGAGTCACATGGTAGGTTAGTTTCCAGGTGTGCGTGTCTCCGGTAGCTGCGGATCAGTTGGCAGCAACACACCTGTAGGATGCGCTCATGCGCTCGCTTTGACTGTCATCTCGTTTGAAAACGCGGAGGTTGTACACAGGGATGAAAAAGAGGAAAGGGATGAAGGAGGGTGGGAGGGAGAGAGAGAGAGACAAGCGCGCACTGAAGGAGAACCGACACCGCCGGGAACGCACAAGGAAGTAGCCAGACCCCCTCCTACTCCACTCTGCCGGCGAAGCTGCTGTACGTGGACACAACAAGCGGGAAGTAGGGAGGCGGGGAGGGGGGGCTACTTGTATCGTCTGTTCGCTGACGCACCGAAATATTTCCGCGGGCGATGGGAGCGGTGTAGTGACAGCCCCGTGCTGTGGTCTCCAAATTGTGGTCCGGATTCATGAGTCTGTGGGGGTGGTTCCAGGTCATTCCAGGCAGTGCTCGTAGAAAATTGTTAGGAATGAATGGAAAATTGCCTACTAGGTTTCGGTTTGACTGAGCCCACCTTACCAGAGTATATGGTACACTATATGCACAATTCTGTCTACTTATAGTTAGCCACAATATATCCCAGAAATTGAGACAGACTTACAAGAAATAATCTGTCAGGAGTTTTCTTAACCCATGACAATCAAAATTTTTCGGTCAAAGTTAAGAAACTAGTTCACAGGGGGGGCCGGGGGGGGGGGGGTAATCACATGGTAGCCTCAGATGATTTTTATTTTTATTTCATAAACATACTGCTGAGATCTTTGCCACCAAAATAACACAACAAAGGCTTTGCCACCAACATGCATGGCAGAATAGGATAGCTGTATACTAAAAACAAAGCAATGGCTTGTGTTTTTTTAAAACTGAGGCGTCCCAGTAAACCAGGATGGTGTGGCATTGAGCCATCATGGACCATAAAAGGACCCTGAAGCAATAGAGTTATCACTCAAGCTATTTTAATATCTTTCTCCCACTCATGTCACAATACTATGTGGAGAGAAAAAAAGCAGATGGGCGTGCAAAAGCTGTCAGCGATCCAAATTCTTCCTGTCGCAACTCAACATCTGTATTTTATTTACTCTTGCCTCTCAAAATAGATCCTTTTAAGCTATTAGCTCAATTATACTAGATTTTTATGAGGGGGAAACAAAAGTCCTAATATGTGTCTGACTGTAGGTTATAGACTCCTCTTCAGGTTGAACTGTTGACAAGGAGGCCTGTCAGTTCTCCAGAGAAAGACACATTGCTGTTGAGTTGTCATTTGCTGATCCTGTGAGATTCCCCCAACAAGTTTTCACTGACATTGCATCGGAGTGGCAGCAGAAGCCTCAGTGTCAGCTACCTTTAAAGCAACCTGACAGTCACTGTAAATTAGCTGTCAGTACACTGTAAACAATAGGCGCACCGCTGTTATATTTTAAGTGGCTAAATATAATTTTGTTAATTGCCCTCGCTCTGGTAAACAGCAAAACAAGACATAAATAAACCACTAGTATTCCTTACAAATGAATACAGATTAATGTGGCAAGGGAATCCTGGGATATTGCTTGGTTTAAAAATATTCTCAAAAGCAACCACTCCTCATTTATTTACAATTCACTGAGCCCCCATTTGACTATGTCCTTACAAGAGCTGCATTAGTATAGTCATTATACCACAAATTATTGGTGTGCTCGCCGTACCTTGGCTGTGAATCGTTAATCACGAGGAGTATCATTTTGCAGCTCTTAAATCCAGCTATGTTTTAGAAAGTGAAACAATCTCTCATTGGCCCGTGACACTGCAGAAACCTTTGAATCAGCCATATGTTTTCATCTTTCATCAGCTTCACAGATTCTTGACACATCCATGCAGCAAGGGACTGAAAGTGGCATTGATTTCAGATACGGGCCATATGTGTTGTAAGCGCTCTTTAAGCTTGATTGGCTCTTTCTCACTCAAGAGGTTATATGAGTAGCTTATTTTTATTTTTTATTTTTTTTTGCCTTAGAGCCTAATATCACATAACATTGCAATTTGGCACACTGAGTTTTCTGACACTGTGTCATGCCTTGTTGTGTGGCTGTGTGTCAGGTTTTGAGAGTGATTTATGGGCATGCAAATGAGACTGTCTGGTGAATGAGGAGATGTGCTGCCTTCGCCCAGCGAGCCCTGGAGCGAAGACTGGAGACAGCGTGGGGGTGTGAGTCAGTCCCTAAGTGCTGACACAGGCACAGAGCTGGTGAAGATTCACAGAGCAAGATGGGGAGATGGCCTTCACAGGTCCTCACATTGACTGATGAGATCAAGAAGAAAGTAGGCCAAGCCAGACAAGTGTCAAGGAAACAGACACCCAGAGATAGAGTGAGAGAGACAAACACCTTCCAATCACACGTCGGACTGGGAGAGTGGAAAGTGGCGGGGTAGAGCTGGATTGTTTTGGGTCTGAGTTCAATATGTCCAAATCTGTTTGTCTAAAGAGTAATGAGGCTGCTGAGTCGTGGAACATGCTAGCCCAGGGGATCTTGGTAGAGTCCAAGTCAAGGCTCTCTAAATTCACTGAAGTGGAACAGAAGTTCACTTTGTTCTACTAGATAGCCTGACTGTGATGACATTTTGATCAATGCGCCTATACCTCGCCTTTATGTTGCTTGAATAGTGATGATCTGTTATCATGCCGGTGTCAAACGCTACCATTTGTCACACAGTGTCCCTCAGCTGGTCTTGGCAGTAAAATGTTTGACTATCAACATATTATACAATGTAATTTATGGCACAGCATTTCAGCTGTCCATAATGATATAGTGGTCATATTACATTCAAGGTTCAGAGTTCAAAGTCTGTTTGCCGTGTGGACAGACTGCCCTCTGTTGGCCGCAGCTTGTATTGTTTTATAACCAATTTATAACCTTTTAAAAAAACAAAACAGGAGCATAACATAAGTCCTCCTCTTTAGCATTCATAACTAGAATCACATTATTTAAATGGTTTATATTACACTATAAGGTATGCTTATTTAAGAGGGTCTCTGCTTATATCACAGTCTAACCACAGTTTGCCCAGCTCATCCTGTAAGGTCCAGGTGGCCTCACTCTGAGGAGTAATAGAGGGGGTTTTAGTAAGTGTCTGTTAATTTGTTAATTGTAGGCCTATGCATGCTTTAGCCATTACAGTCCTGTGCTAGCTGCACATTTTGCATCTATCTTTGTGTAGAAATCAAACACGCAAATGCAAATAAAGACGACGCAATAAGGTGAACCTCATAAATCGTTAATAGCAAACAAACAGCATAATGCATTTTATTACAGCGTGCTGTTTTCAGTGTAGCTCTTTTGGTTTGTTTATGTATATCGCTTATTACAAACAGCAATAACATAGGTACGATATAATGAATTGAACCCACACTGTACAGAAGGCACTGCGGTTAAGGTAAACTGATTGCATTACGTCGAGTCTCGGTGACTTATCACGCCGTTTCCCCCCGTACACAGATGGCATATGGAGTTCACATGGCTTTATTCCTCGCTAGAAATCATAAGACTCCCACAGATGAAACTGTGTAAGTCATATGCCATTTGGTAAATAACACAAATCAGTTGATCTTGGCTTTCATACAGAAATCCATACGGCATTAAATTTTAATAGAGGTGCCTGGTTCCTGGCCATTGTATTGCTGCACGAGTGTCATTGTGTATGCATGTCAATCACCTCACCAGTGAAGAATAAGGATGTTAAAATATTCTGCACGTTCTCATAATTGTGCCCTCGTGCCCCTGCAACGTAGCTGTATTGTCACTATCTTATCAGTCTTGTTATTCCCTTTATCACCGGGTGAAGGTTGCCAGATATACTGTTGTGGCAAACGTAAAGACGGAGAGACAACAGATGGAGCAGTTCACAGACACAGGATCTTGTCACGGTGGTGATTGATAAAGGTGTGAAGAGAGATTCAGCGGGGAGACAGGGGAAGGGTTATTTAAAGCATAGGCTACACTTCGATGTGAATGGCTTCCTGACTTAGTGAAGTGCATCTCCAGCTGTCAGCGTGACTTACAAGTAATTAAAGAAGGAGGAGCGCGTGAGTATCTGAGCTATGGCTACTGTTTGCAGAGCCCACATCCTTTGCAAAAGCATGTGCGACGAGGAGACATCAGGTTTGGCATAAAACGGATAGACAGGCTTATGGTGCTGTTCTGACTCAGTCTGGGAATAACCACAAGCTGGGAATAGCAGGGTGGCAGCAGTGTGTGGGTTGGTGTGAATAGTCTGCAAGCGTGTGTGTGTGTGTGTGTGTGTTTCTGCATGTGTGTGTGTCAGGGAGACAGAAAGACAAAATGTGGTCAAGTATACAGATTTGTACAATTAATAGATATATATGTATCATATAAACACATTGCTCTGTGGCGGCAAAAACCGCAATACTGAACGTGTGTCTTTGCAGAACCTAAAAGGCACCATAAGAAACATTTGTCTTGTGTTATCAGATGTCCCTTCAGACCAGCCGAACTGTCACTTTACCCAAGAAAAATGTCATTGTTTCCCCCTCTCTGCGCATATCACAATCTAATCACAGTTTGCCCAGCTCATCCTGTATGGTCCAGGTGGCCTCACTCTGAGAGCTAATAGAGGGGGTTTTAGCATTAATAAATGTCCTTAACCAGGCTGATGTGATACAGACCAGATTACACAGCGACCTCTTTATGTCCGGCTAGACTCGTGTAAGTAAACAAATGCATAAATCCACCAGTTGCACTTACGAGTGTGCACTGTCCATTTCCTGTTGAGTCTCTGCTCAGAGATTCAAAGAGGTGGCCTGTCCTTGACAATGCTTGTGAATGTGCGAATAAAATGAGCAAACTGCACTGTGTGAAAAAGCTGGGCGAGCCTGCTTGGTGCATACGCAGTGTGGATTTGACTGGAACTCTTTCATTTTCCCAAATCAACACAGTGTTTCTTAAAATACTACAAGCTGCTCTACATGGTGCAAGACAGATTAGATCATGACTTGAATATGACATTGATTTTTTTTCCCTCCTTTTATGAGCCCTGTGATTGGTGGTTCAGGAGGAAAATAGCTCTCAGCTTGTTGAAGACTGTGGGCTTTCCGCTGAGCCCCTTTTTGGATGCCATGTTTTTATGTGGGCTGCCCAGCAGCCTGTGCTGAATGGTGGAAACAGCTAAGCCATCTGTTACACACTATTTTCATCAGTCTGCTTACCAGTGGGGAGAGCCGCGGCCCAAAGGGACTTTCAGCTACTCCGACAGAGTCCTATTTGTTCAACAGGTCAAATTTAAGCCTCGCAGCGAGGGACCACCAAGCCAGATCTCATTTTATTACACAGCCTAGGTGATTATAAAACCCACACATTGCTTGACTGGGCAGAGCTGGTGATAAAAGGGAATATAATACAAAAAAAAAGCAATCAGGTGCCTCAGAGAATTAGAAGAGATTATTACTGTCACAGTTGTTAAGTGACCATAACCTGGTGTGTCCTCAAATTCATTTTAAGCCAGGTTAAAAGGATCATCTTGTGAATTGAACTTTGTTCATGTAATGTGTTTCTTGGGATGAGAAAAGACAAATTTGAGCTTTCCAGGTGAGGATGAAACAGAGGCTGGCAGGATTCATTTGAGATTACTTGGCACAAACATGGTGTAATCCCCTTATCTGCGTACTTACCTGTCCCTGACAGTGATCCAAGCCTACCTCTATGAGCCTCATTGGCCTGACATTCTGGCAGTAGAAAAATCCCTGTCTAATGTGTCAGCCCAGGCAGCTTTAACACCTGGCACGCCAGTGCTTATCTGCTGAGCACCCAAAAGCACCTGCATTATCCCACTGAAGCTCCACAACAAGTGAAAAGACCTCTAATATCCACACAGTGAAATTACCATTACTGCGTCAGACACAGTGTGCAAAGTAAATGCTTTTATGAGGGGCTTATAACCTGAAGAAACTACACACGCAACACGAGACACACCTCGTGCCTTTTAGCGTCCTTCCTCCTGGTGGCCGGCCTGGCGAGGGCTTCACGACTGATGAATCAAAGAAAAGTGCTGCATCAACTCACACATGAAGGAAGTTCATTAAAACTCCGCACTTAAGCCTTTGATCCATACTGATGATCAAATATGCCCAAGAATTAAATGCCTTTATCCCCAAACCTGTTTCTGTATCAGTTTTGTCACGAAAATGTACTTAAAGTATTAAATATTAAAAGTACTCAATACCAATTCAACTAATTGATACAATGGCTACACTTAATTTTAATTGTACTTTATAAACTGCTTAATTTATAACAAAATGTGCTATAATTTAGAAGTCCTTTGTATGGTGTATGTGAAAAAAAAATATTTGTTTGCAAATTAAATAAATAAAGCTGTCAGATGTAGCAAAAAAAAAGTGTCATACCTTGAAATGAGAAGATTAAAGGGGTGAAAGAAGAAGCTATATGACTAATTTTAACTTTTTTTTTTTTTTTTTAAAGTCAGCGCTGCTAACAACAGTGCAGTTTCCCCATTTAGAGCTTTCTCGGGGATATAAATATTCAAAGCGTCATGCTTCCAGAGTTGACAGTCTGAAATAGTCTCTGACCCAGTGGAAAATTAATGGCCTTCTGCAAACATGGAATTTGTTTAAGGCAATATGAAAGGCAATCCATTACACACGTATCTATACTTTAAAAAAAGAAGAGGAAGACGGAATTGTTTAATCAATTTCCGGTCTGGTCATTTTTCATTCCTTCCACATAGGTTTACCTAGCATCACCAGGGAGCATCGTTTTAACAGGATGGAAATTACTTTACCTTGAGCGCCCTATTTGGATTTTTTTTCTTCTTTGGGGGGGGGAAAACACTATAGACATAGCCAAAGTTTTTTTTCTCATTATAAATTGGAGTTTTTCAGCAGACACGCAGCAGCAAGCAGGTGAGAAACACGCTAGTTTCCGCGTGTTTGAGGGCCTTGAGCTTTGCTGGCAGCTCAGAGTCTCACGTGCAGACTTCATTCAGTTACAAGGTTGCTTTGCTGTTTCATTACTTCATGATCATTTTAAACATATTTGGTCTGTAATGCCAACATTTTAAGTTATGCAGACCCTCTGCAAGATAACATTAGCTTTGTTAGTTAATAAATAAAGCATGGGAAGACTGCAGTGTTTTACATGTATTTGGAGTTTGCTAAGTACATATAGGCCTTCCAATGACTGTATGAAACAGTTTTTTTAAACAGTGAGTGAGGCCTTTCCTGAGATATAAGCAGGCTTATCCTTGTCTATACTGACATCTGGTGGTGTTTTGATAACGCTGTCGCAGCCATGCCGGCGCAGTTAGCTTTCCTCGATGTTTAAAGTGCTGATTATTGAAGGAAACTGCTCGCCGCCGTCAAATTTTATTGCACATCTTTAGGACACTTGCTGTTTATGCTTTCAATTCTGACATTTTGGTCGGCGTGTTTGTGTTAATTTCAGTTGTTCTGAAAAGGAAGTGGCGATTAGAAATTCAGTCAAATGAGCCAGCGCGGATTAGCTACTCTTCCAAAATCATCTGAAATAACTATTCGATGTGTTTTTATTGTGTACGCGTAATTTCCTTACAGCGTGAAACTGGCGTGCCTTGAAATGAAGCACCTATTAACGCTGGGGGTGGGGCTGCCATGGCCGTGTCGTATGTGATTTCCCATGATGCACTGCGTCCGGGCAACACTTTGTCTTTTTTTAAACAATTTTAAGCCAAAAGAGGCGCACACGTCAACAAACGTTGGCGGCAGATGAGTTGGGCGATTATAGCTGTAGTTTAAAGACATTAAGACTGTCTTAATTTATCGATGAAGGCACCGTAACAGAGGAACGCATGCAGCGAAATGACTCCCCTGCTCGGGCTGAGTAAGAGTCAGCTTTGCGCAGTGGCAGTATCGTAGCCTATGAGGTTTATCCGAGGCGCGATTATTGCTAGTTGAAAACTTTACCCAATACCCCGCCTTGACGACTTGAAATATAGTCGGCAATGGCAATTTTTGACGGTCTCTACGGAGACTTCTTTCTTGTTCGAAAATAATTAGTTCTCTTCCAAAGTATTAGTTCCTTCTGATTCTAATTGTACCTAGCTATAAAAAAACTTCCGGTTGATTGATATGTAGCAATGATGTTAAAGTAATGGTGATGGTTGTGAGTTGTTGTGTTCTGTTTATTTCGGAAACAAAGCCTTTCCGGACCCAGAGTTTCCGGACCCACAATCAAAGATGGACCGGAGGCTACGTCATTTCCTTTTGAACCTACGGATATTTTAAAGAAAAAATACGTACATTTACCTCAATCTTTTTTCTTTTTTACATTATTTTATTGATGGTTTTATTCGCACTGATACGCCACTCACGATTTAACTGCAATTACATGTCACACCACATAACAGCGGTGTGCTTTGCGTGTTTTTGATTAATTATAGTCCATCTTTATGTAGTTGTGTAAATTTTGTAAATATCGTATTGGGCTACTAGGTGAGGATGGTATCAGTGAAATGTGTACATACCAAGGATCACAGCTTTATAAAGGCTTGTGAATGATAAACCACACCCACCTACAACCCTGACAGAGATGTGTAGAGACCCGAGACGCTTCCCCATGTGCGCAGCAACTCTGTAGCTTTGCGCAGTGGCAGTATCGTAGCCCATGAGGTTTATCCGAGGCGCGATTATTGCTAGTTGAAAACTTAACCCAATACCCCGCCTTGACGACTTGAAATATAGTCGGCAACGGCAATTTTTGACGGTCTCTACGGAGACTTGTTTGATGTCTAAAATAATCAATATTTATAATACAGAAAAAACAGCTTCTCTGTGAGAGTTTTAATCAAAGATACCGTGTTTGTTGTACGCTTAGTTTAACATTGTATTGTTCAGATATTGTTTACTGAGACTTTCAGCGTGTTTATGGATGAGTTTCCGGACCCACAATGAAAGATGGACCGAAGGCTACGTCATTTCCTTTTAAAATCTACAGATCTTTAAAAAATACGAACACTTACCTCATTCTGTTTTTCTTTTTTTTCTTTTTTTTTTTTTTTTTATCGCTGGCTTTATTCTCACTGATAAGCCACACCACGCTTTAATCCCAGTTACATGTTACACTACATAACAGCAGTCTGTGGCTAAGAGACCACTTTAGGGGTTTTGTGTGGTTTTCCATTACTGTAGTCCGTCATTGTGTAGTTGTATTTAATTGCGTAAATATTGTATTCTTCGGTGAGAATGATACCGGTTAAACCTTTATATACAAAGAATCACAGCTTTTAGTCATGTGAATGACAAACCACACCCACATGTAGAACCCTGACAGAGAGGTGTAGAGACCCGAGACGCTTCCCCGTGTGTACGGTACCGCTTCAGCTTTGCGCAGTGGCAGTATCGTAGCCCATGAGGTTAATCCGAGGCGCGATTATTGCTAGTTGAAAACTTAACCCAATACCCCGCCTTGACGACTTGAAATATAGTCGGCAATGGCAATTTTTGACGGTCTCTACGGAGACTTGTTTGATGTCTAAAATAATCAATATTTGTAATACTGAAAAAATAGCTTCTCTGTGATAGTTTCAAAGCAGCTAATTGAACGGCAATTTTTGACGGTCTCTACGGAGACTTATATTTGGTTTAAATAAAGGAATATATAATCGAGTATTCATTTGCAAAAGTATGCAGGTGAAGTTTTGTCATTTTGCTCTTGCTGTGTTTTGTATAAATTTGTATCATCGTCTGTGCTGAGTTTCGGGAACTTTAAGAGGTACCGGAGACACGTCACTTCCGGTTACAGCTTATTTCCAGTGTTTTTATTTATGCTTTGATTTTAAGCCAGATTTATTTATTTTCTATTTAATTTTTTAGATTTTTTTTGCCCACGATTTTATACATATCGATAAGTCATCACATGGTCTAACCGCAGATACACGTGACCCAGAGGCGCGGCCGTATGGTTCTTTAGAAGTACAATTACGACTTTCTTGTGTCTTTACGTGATTAATACATTCTTCTCTGCGAAATTTCATGTTTGTGAAAATATTTATGCAGTGCTAATGATATTGGTTATAGTTCTAAATGCACATAATTACAACTATAAGTCGCGTATGTTGAAACCACACCCACAGCTAAAACCGTGACAGAGAGGTGTAGGGCCCAGAGACACTTCCCCGTCGTTACAATAATTCTACAGCTTTGCGCAGTGGCAGTATCGTAGCCCATGAGGTTTATCCGAGGCGCGATTATTGCTGGTTGAAAACTTAACCCAATACCCCGCCTTGACGACTTGAAATATAGTCGGCAACGGCAATTTTTGACGGTCTCTACTGAGACTGAAGTACTTGTTAATGAAAAGTTATAACGTAGGAAGGAGACAGACTATTACAAATGTATTTGTAGTCGTGCGGTTATTCGTACTACTGTTATAGGCCTGCGTTATTCATTTAGGTTATAGAACAGAAAAATATTAGTTTGTGAAGTACAGTGGTGGACAGTAACGGAGTAAATTTACTTGAGTACTGTACTTAAGTACAATTTTTGAGTATTTTTACTT